>WTSP01014878.1:13715-46058 GCA_025331215.1 Actenoides lindsayi | reverse complement strand
GGCGGCGGCGGCGGCGGCGGCGGCGCAGCCCAGCCCAGCCCAGTCCTGTCCGTGCTGGTGGCGGCGCCTCTTCCTGGGGCTCGGCGACATGGAGTGCGCTGCGGCGGGGGCCGAGTTCAACATCCTCCTCGCCACCGATTCCTACAAGGTGGGCGCGGGAACGGCGGGCGGGAGGGGGTCACCTCTGCGGGCGCCCTGGCGCCGCCGCACCGGACCCGCCGGGCCTCGCGCCGGGGAGCTCCGCGCGCGGGGCGCCGAGTCAGGCCGTTCCCGCCACCACGGGCTCCCTTCCCCTGCCCCGCCTGGCCGGGGCTGGAAGCCCCCACCCCACCCCCCTGTCTCTCCCCCGGAGGCGTGAGAGAAGGGTGTCCGGCCTCGGGGAGGCGCGGGGTCGACGACACACGACCGCGGAGGCCTGGCCGGGTGCTGCCCTTGTGCCGCCGACGGGGCGCCCGAGCCCGCTCCCTCGCGGGGCGCCCCGGGCCGCGCTGCCGGGAAGGCGCCGGAGGCGGCCGGGCGAGAAAAGAAAGTGAAAGCGGGCGGGGTGGGCGCCGCCGTCCTGCGGGCGCGGGGCGGGCAGGGCTCGGGGGTGGCTATGGCGGGCAGGCTGGAGGCGGGGGCCGCCTGTCGCTGCCGAGCGTCTCTGGTCCGCGGGCGGCCGCCGCGCTGCCCTCCCGCCCTCCCTCGCCGCGGCGGGAGCGGCGCACATGTTGTTGTCTCGGCGGGCGGGTGGAAAGCGAGCGGAGCGGCTGCTCTGCTCCGTGTCTCGCTTCTCCCGCGTTGGTCAACTCGGGCGGCAAAACCGTGCGGTTGCTGCCTGCGTGCGGGTAGCATCTGGCCGCCATGCAGAGCGATCGGAGGAACCGGCTGACTCAAAATAGTATTTTCTAGTCCGCTGACTAGTTTCTGGTCGTTGCGGTGTCAGATCTGTTAGGCAAGGTGTTTGTTCGGAGCAGGGAATCGCGCTTCGCAATCGTCCCTTCCTTCCGTGAAATTACTTGAAAAGAGGGTTGCTTTCTAGCAGCGGCCAAGTGCAGGTGCGCTGTCCGTCCGCACTCTGATCTGCTGGCTTCTGATCCAGAAGCTCTTGACGTGCCTCAGAACGTGAGTGTGCCGAGGCCCAAGTCCAACTTCTGCGCAGCGCTGCGTTCACGTAAGCGCGCACAGTTTCTAGCCAGACACTGGGCAGAGCCGGCGTGTGACTCCCCGAGTCTGGTCATACAGATGTGCCCCGTGTCTTCTAGAGTCAAAAACTGATTTCTGTCCTTCAGGAGCTGCGTTGCAATGTCAAAGAGGCTGTTGGGGGGCCCCAAACAGAAGTACAATAAGTGTCCTGGTTATTCTTATAAAGCATTTATTATGTTATAGCTCTGTAGAGATTGGACCACTTGGATGTGTTTCGGGGAAGGAGGGGACTTCCAGACAGAAGAGCTGAAAAAAGCAAATACTATGTTATGGCCGCGTTTTGTTACTGGCTGACTACCAAAGTACAAGCCTCACTATGTGCTCCGATGGCTGACTTCTGATGGTGTACCTTTCCTAGCTCCTCTGTAATATTGTTATTGTTATTATTATTATTTACATAAATGCACTCTTTTTGTAATGAAATTATTAAAAAAACATTTATTTTTATTGTTTATGGAAAGGTGTGTTGGAAGACTGGAAGATGCTAATAAATCTTAGAGCAACTCGGAGCATCCTAACGCTTATTGAGGGCTCACAAAACTGCTTTTATTAAGGGCTGCACCTAGCTACATCCAGCTACAGTGCTCTTTAAGAGCTGTGTTTAAGAGTACGTTATCAAACTTACTCAAACATGGAAGATCCACTTTTCTTCCATGTCTGAGACTAATCACGTTACAAAATGTAGGCCTAAGTTTAAATGGGATCTATTTTATATCTAAGTTGCACACTCCTTTTCCTAAATTCACTGTCTCTGCTCTTGGACTAGTGGTAGTGAGGAGCACTGGGATGACAGATGACCAGTTTGTGCCTGCTTTGTTTGCTGTTTCATAGGGAAGATGATTTGGTAACATTCCAGGAGTGGTAGAAATTTTAAAGAGGTCGAGTAAAGGCCTGGGTGTTTTTTCCAGTTTAAAATTGAATTTGGAATCTTTCATGGTGGCTAGGAGCATTTGGTATTATAGTAAAGACAGTTGAAATTGTCTACTTTTATATGGACTATTCAATTTGTCTTATTCTCGTACACTTTTTTTCCAAATCTTAGAATCTCCAGCAGCTTTGAACAATGCTTAAACAAGTAGCTCTTTATCCCTTGTGGTGTAATATGAGCAAACATCACTTATCTTCTCCCTGGATGATAACTGTCATTTCCTAATCAATAAAACACACTTAGAGCACTTTCAGTAACAATCTCACTAAAATAAGTGGTAGTTTGCAACATGAAGCTTTTCCCAGGAGTTACCACACACTCCTACTAGCAATTAAAACAAAAATGATAATTGATCTTGTGTGTTCCCCCCTCCCCCCCTTTTTTTTTAAGCTATTTCTGCTGTGTCCACAGTTACAGCATCTGTTTGATCATTACATGCAGTACTGCACGCAGATTCTGAGGATAAACATGTATCATTTCAGAACCTTAGTTGGTGATCCTATTGCCACGGATGCCGATCCATACAAACTGATGCTGGTGACGAAAGTCATGCGGAAATAAACAGCTTGGGGGGAAAAAACCGTGCAGACCGTCCTAAATAGTAGAACCCTAGCTTAGGCAGCTGTCCATGAGTAAAAAGTTCTGGTATCTCAGGGTCATATCTGTCACAACTCATTAGTTTGAGTGTTAGCTCCAGTGTCCCAGTTCTCTGTTGCTTCAGTTGGAAATCTGGGGTGGAGAGAAAATTTGTTACTGGTGTAGTGCCTGTAAAAATTCAGAAACAAAGTGATCTGGTAAGCAAAGATTTGTCTGTTACGAGTTGATTCAGCCTCCTCTCCATCTAAACTGTTTTCCTGTCTGTGTGCATCATAAGGCATTTCCTTTTAAGTCATAGAAGGTTATAAAATACTCAGTTTAAAAAAATCTTAAAAGCTGTTTTTGAAAAACAACTGAGTATCATGGTAATTTCTAGTGTACTCAATATTTCTGGATAGGAATACTTCCCAGTGGGTGAATTTCAGAGTCTTGCTACACACTGGACCCAGTACTGAGCTTCCATTATGAACTGGGGCTTACTGGATTGTACAAGTGTGACAGGATTTTGAGGCCAGGCTTCAAATTGTCCGGTTTATCTCTAACCTTCATAACAAGATAAATGTTTTCACATCGGTTAGGTTTTTTCTTCCTGTGTACTTTGTTGCATATTCTTAAGCTTCTCCAAATCCCCCAACAGTATAATTCCTTCTGTGTGCTGGGTATTATTTGCCATCGTCTCAGAGCCTGGGCGTAGGGAATGGTGGGTGTGCGCATCTTGCTGATAAGTAACAGTGGTCTATTCGATTCTTTGGATCGTAAGACTTTAAAGGGATTGATCAGTGCAGTGTTATCTGGGGAGCCTCACTGTGTGAACGTCCAGTATAGCAATGAAGCTTTTAATAGCAAAGTTTTCTGCTACAGACTCAGCAGTAGAAGGGAAGCATGTGAAGTCAAAATCCTTTTTGTTAGAAAGCTGCAAGTGAGGGGATATCAGCAGGCCCCTTGCAGCTCACCGTTCATGCTGCACGATGTCTTACTCTTGGGTCTATACTAAGAAGTCCCAGCAGCCTTGCCCCTCTGCGACAGGGAGGGTTCTTTTCACTCACTGCGCTTCCCCAGCAAAAGGGTCCGTGCTCTTCAGTTCCTCATTCATCTGACATGGTTGACCTCTCCATTCTCTTTCTCCTGATTCCAGATGCTCTGTTTATCCCATGTTTGTTTATTTCTGCACAAGGAAGAAATCTTCTAGGGTATATGTAATCTGAAACTGTATTGAGAGGATCAGCTTAGCTGAGCCACAGCTCAGCCACAACGTACCAGTGGCTCGTGTATACCAGGCCTGGGTTGGATGGACCATGAGCTGCAAGTGGGGAAAGGCTATCGAAATGAGGACTGAACCTTGTTCACTAAAGTAATAGCAGCTTGTTTTGCTTTTACCAATGAAATGTATTACTGTTGGTTGGAATGTTTCGTAATTAAGCTGATAGCTATAATAAGCTGCCATGCAATCACCCCATAGGAGGAGCTGACTTGCTATCTAGACTGTAAATGAGATCTGTTTGAGAATTCAGTTCTTTCTGGACTCTCCAAGGAAGTTCAAAAGATACCTTTTAACTCTGCATGCCTTACATGTTGAATTTTAAGTATTTGTCACTTCAAATGACTTTACTCTGCATGGTTGTAGGAGAGTGCTTGCTTCTGAAGCATTTCACGTGAGCGTGTTTATTCGAGGCTCTGACAGCCAGCATATTCTTTATATAGAAGGATAGAGCTATGCTAAGAAGAGACACAAGTACTCTTTAGCTTATTGATTTTGACTAGTATTTAATGACTACAAAATATTCTTTTCAGCTGCCCCTATATGTGTGTATATATGTTTTTTATTTAAATCTTGTGGCGTGGGTGTGAATGTGTTCTCTCGCCTCCTGTAATTCTGTCAGTGGACAATCATTGCAAACTTCTGGCCTGGCACTCCTCGTGAGAAGAAATCTTCACTCTGTCTGGGTTTGTTATCTTCCAAGTTCTGATGCTCAGTCACACGGTCCTCTTACAAACCCCAAGTCATCGTTGCTCTAAAGTAACATTACAACTTTACAGGATTCGGACAATTTTTAAATTAATGAAAGTAATCACCTTCCGAATCATTGCAGCTTTCATTGTTGAAAAGGCAAATGTTTTTCTTTTTTCATGAAGGAACAGGAAAATTGTAGCAGTATGGGAGTATGTAAACAGTAAACATAAGGCATTTTGTCATCTTTTTTTTTTGTTTTTTTAATTATAATCTGGGATGCAAAACACTCACATTTTTAACACTAAGGAAATCTGCTGTAAAGCGTTACCGTTTTTTAAACATTGCATTTTCTCTGAGCAGTTTAGAATACATTCAGCTGTAGTGCTTACACTTGACCTTGTTTTTTAAATGAATGTGGACGTGTGCCGTTTACAGCATGTCTTCTGATAATGTGCAGCTTCCATAGGAATTCAGTTGCTTGCATGTGCTCTCCTTAGTTTTATTACTGACTGATCATTTCCCCCCCATGCCTCTGGTCCTCTTATTTTTCAATACGCATATAAAAGGTGATGGATGAACTAGAATAGACAGACATTATGTGTGGTACCTTCAGTTGTAACCTGCATCAGCTTGTCCCTCTCATCTCGTAAGAGCAGATACTTCCCAGTATTCCCACTTTAGTTCTTAAACATCATCTTTGTCTGTATTTGCTTCGCTTATGCATTTTTATTAAGAGGTCTGGAGTCTAAGGTTACTTTCCTATAGTAATTTGAAGCTCATATTTAACCAAAATAGTAAGATTGTACTTCCCTGTGAAATTTTTTTTTTTTTTTTTCACAATTCAAGTGTCCTGCTCTTTACCTGCTGTTGTTGGATGACCTTTTTGAGTTATTAAAGGTTGATTCTTCTGATGTTTCCTCTTTTGTTCAAATAAGCTTATCATTTAACCACACTGACTTTTGGTTTGGTTTTCATTTCCAGATTTGTTTGTGGTGTGCATTCCTTTTGTGATTACATTGAAAGCTACAAAAGCATCCTTGTTGAATATAACTGCTAGTCAGAGTTGGGGGGTATGTTTTGGTTTGGATGTTTTTTTCTTAGTCCTGAAGGGGGGCAGCACTACCTTATAACTGCTGTTAGTTGTGTCTCATTCCAGTGAGGTATAGCTGATAAAGCATTCCCTTTTCTCCCAGTTACTGGGTCATCTCCTTGTTGCTAACAATGTTGTCTTCAGTGTAGGTTATTGGCATCCTTTGCTTTTAACCATTCCACTGGCTAAACCTTGTAAAGGTTTAGGTAAAGCAGAATTTCAAACAATGGCCTCTTTCCACAATGTTTTCAAATACTATGTAATACTGTAACTAATGGAGTTCTTAGAGGTACTTCACAGAAGTCTCCCCAGTGTAAATTCTAGAAGCACCACTGTAGTAAAATCATCTAACTCAGTAAGTTGTATATGGGGGTGAGGATCCCCCAAATATATCTCTTCCAGCATCAACAAGCCAATCTGACATGGCACTTTGCAGCTGTAGCTCTCATTTTCACTTGTCAGGTAAAGCAGACTATAGTCAATTTTCACCTAATACACTGGAAAAGATCTAGCTCACTTCAGTGTATGCACAAGGCTTGCAGTAGTACAGTGACCAGCCCGTACCCTGGGCCCTAGTCACTTGCTGGAGACCTGAAGTGCCCTTGCTAAGTGACCCAGCTACTAGCTTCCAGAGTCATGTTAGCACCCATCTGACCTAGGTGAGCACCAGGAATAAACCACCAATGGAGAATTTGGCCATGCCTGACTTCTCATGTCAGACCTGGTTTTCTCATGTTTTCAAATGGCTGAGTTATATAGACAAAAAAACCTTTTAAAGATTTCATTGCAATCTCTTGTCCAACAGAGCTTGTAGATGGTAAGATTATTTGGCTTTTATGCCAAGGGTTTTCTTATGGAGCCTATAAAAATGCAGTGTTTACCTCAATCATCCCTGTTTTGTGATGAATACTTGTTAATTCTTTTTTTTTTAATTCTTAATGTTTTGGGTGGTTTTTTGGATGGCTGATCTAAATGGAATTTTTTCTTTGTGGTTTTTCTCAAGTGGCTAATTTGATTACCTTGTGGAGGTATTATTTGTTCAGCATATACCTTGGTTTTGGATTTAATTTACTAAGAAGCTCTCACAACTGGAATAAAAGTGCTCTATTTCAGTCATAGTATATAACCTTGTTGTAGGTGGTTGTTCCAAGGCTGTCTGTTATACCTTTTGTAGACAAAACCTAAACCACAGCCTTTGAACCAAGTATCAAAAGGCCTTTGAAGATATTTTGGCGCTGTGTTTTCTTGTAAGGGTCTCTTAATCCCAGTAGGGGCTTTTGTTTGTTTTTTGTTTATTTGTTGGTTGGGGTGGGTTTTTTTTTCTGTAGAGAAGGGGTTTCTTATCGATTTTATAGTAACTCCTGCTTACTAAGAGCCCATCTGTACAAGTCCTGCTTCTGTCATCCCCTAACCAAAAGCACAGCTTTATCAATAACTGTCTCAATCTGTAAGTCTCATAAAATACATTTCAAACATTGTGCATTGTCACTGGTTGTTCTTTCCACTCTTCTTTAGAACACAGAAAGATGCAAAACTTAATGTGACAATGAGGAAAGCTCAGGCATTTTTTTTAAAGCATATTTTTCATTGTCCAAGTGCCTTGTGGCATTGTGGGGTTTTTGTTTGTTTGACTGGTTTGTTTGTTTTTCAGTGGCGTTCTTTGTGTCTTCTGTGAACTGTTCCTGCTACCCAGAGCTTGATTCTTTTTCATACGGTTTTTTACCAGGCCATCCTGACCACTGTTATTGTGGGTGGGTATTATTTCCCCATGTCCCAGTCCAGAAATGCCAGCTGATGTTCAGAGGGGCTGTAATGTTTCGTGGGCAGATGCTCCTGCTAGGTATGGTGCCCTGCCTGAGAGCTTGGAAGCAAAACAGATGGCCAGAGAAGTGAACAGAGGATGTAGGTCTTGTGGCTGACTTCTCACATACCTACAGAGCATGCCTGGAGTAAGCAGTGCTTGGAAAGTGTGGTACTTTAAGATGGTGATTGTGTCTTTAAATACTGAGTAGTCTGTGAGAAGCCTTGTGGACACCCAAAGGGTGTCTCAGCTTTACAGAAAAAAACTAAGTGTTGTGGAATAGCAAAAAAAGCACAAGGTATTTAAAATTACAGATGTATAGTTTGCTTAGATGTAAATATCTTAATTGCCAGGGATGTGTGTTTTTCACTAAATAGATTCTAATGTGTGAAGAATATAATTGTATCTTAAACATATAACTGTTATAAAATGAGTTTATTATCTATTTCAAGTACTTGAAGGAATTTAATTGATAAAATGACATTTCTATCATACACAACATTGGGGGGGGGAAGGGGTGTTGAATCCCTAGAAATAACTATTTTCTGGACAGTAACCAGTATCTATTTTCAGGTTAAGGTATAATCTCATTTCAGAAAAATTGGCTAAACCCATGATTTAATGTTTGAGGAACTTGAGTGGGTTTTTTTTTTAGATTGACACTGCCAGCAAGGTAGTCTGAAGGAGCTGTTTTCCCAGGTATAGTACCTAAAGGATAAATCTATCTGTTAGCATTCCAGCCTGATTTCAGCCCTCAAGTTCTGATTTGCAGTCAGAGCACTGTTTGGTGATCATGCTTCAAAGCAGAGCTAGAATGGGAGGTCCCCGAAATTCCCTGTAGTTAAACACAACAGGAAAAGGTGGCACCAACTCAATATATTCACTGTACACCTTAAGCTAATTTGGGTCTTTAAGCCAATTGATAGAAATATTTAGCTGGAGGAGATGTGTTGGAACAGTAAAAGTCAAATATTTTTTAAAGATGGTAACCGAAGATCATTTAAATTTTCATTCCAATACAGGAGTTGGCTTCTGCAACCTGCCCGTAGGTTGGCTAATTAAAGGTTAAGAAACCTGAGTGGGCAGTCTCATGCAGATGTTGTCTTTGTTTTGCTTGAGTTGTTGTGATGAGAAAACAGTGTTACATTGGTTTGCTCTAGAGCTTATCACAAGGAATTGAGATACTGGTTTGGGGAATTGTTTCTGGGACATCTGCTATGTACACTTCAAGCTGGTGGGCTCAGTATTGAGTATTTACTCCAAAACCATGAAGCTGTAGCATGGAAATAAAGATAGTTCCCAGGTGATACAATCAAATCATAAAGAAGCATCAACTTAAAGTCCAGTTCCAGTCATAAAAAAGAGCAATTTTTTCCCCCGAGATCCTGTAACTTAGTGACAATAGTCTGAAGCAAGGAGTTTGCCTTACACTTGTGGTTTGGCTGAGGTAGAGTTAATTTTCCTTACAGTAGCTGGTATGGGGCTGTGTTTTGGATTTGTGCTGTGAAACAACATTGATAATTCAGGGATGGTTTTGTTACTGCTGAGAAGTGGCTTGCACAGAGTCAAGGCCTTTTCTGCTCCCCACCCCACCAGTGAGCAGGCTGGGGGGGCACAAGAGTTGGGAGGGGACACAGCTGGGACAGCTGACTCCAGCTGACCAGAGGGATATTCCATACCATTTCCTGGAGATGGCCAAACACCTGCCTGCCAATGGTGATGAATTCCTTGTTTTGCTTTGCTTACATGTGCTGCTTCTGCTTTCGCTATTAAACTGTCTTTATCTCAACCTTTGAGTTTTCTCACTTTTGCTCTTCCGATTCTCTCCGTGATCCCACTGCTGGGGAGTGAGCGAGTGGCTGCGTGGGGATTAGTCGCTGGCTGGGGTTAAACCACAACAGTGAATGAACCCTCTGATCATTTGTTACGTGCTCTTTTTCTTGGGGTCCATTTAATATGATTTTTTGGTAAGGGTGTTGCGCGTGTGTTCATGTTCCCATTACTTAGACAGACATGTCAAACAACTTATTTGTGACTGCTCTGCAGTAAGGGGTGGGGCACAGGTTGAGGAGGGTGTTTGTTTTGGTTGGTTGGTTTGTTTCCTTTAAACATGATGATAGAGAGTTTTCTGTGAGCTGGCACTGTGATTTACTTTTTTGAAAACTGTGTATAGAATTTGATTTGTGGAGCAAGACATTTATTAAGAAGTAGAACTGAATCTAAAAACCAGGTTTTGTCTTTGGGTCTAACGTTGCTACTCCTAAGCATTCTGCTTTTGAGTGTCTGTGTAACGAGCAGAGTAGGTCTGTGCTCCATTCAATGCCTGTGTTGCAGTGCTTTGTTTGAAGTAAAGGCAGAAAACTTGGAATGTCAAGCTTGGATTTCATTTGCTTTGAAATCTTCATACAAGTAAACAGAATAGAAAGATCTGAAAATTCACCTTTTCGTTACTTGGTTGTTTCCTTGCAGCATTGGAAACACACCCATAACAGCATTGTGCTGGTGCAGGAAAACCGAAAAATTCAGTTGAGCATTCCAGTTCATTGTCCAAAATGAGTGAAATACTAAATATAAATGGTACTTGAGAGGAAAAAGAAAAAATAGGTTTTTAAAGAATCCTTTATATACAGGTTTAGCAGTACAGGTACGGGAAACATTCAAATATTTTATTTTGAAAGTGTCAGAGGTACATTTAAAAAAACCAAGACAATAAGAATTGGTAAATCCATCCCTTTTCCAGTCCTTGGGATATTAGGAACAAACATTTTTAAGGTGATTTAGAGTAAGAAGTAACAACAAGAAACTTAAAATGAACTCATGTTCTAACCTATAATTCTGTTTCTTTGAGAAGAATTCAGATATGACTTCCATACCTTTTTGGATTTTGTTCTGATGTATGATGGTGCTTTACTTGGCCATAGGAACAGCTCTTCCTTAGGGAATGTATAGACTTGGTCACGGACTTTTCTTTTTGTCATAATTTAAGAAAACTTTTGATAGCTTCACTTTTGGGAATGCCTTAAGATGATTTATGCATCCTATAATTTAAATATCGATAGTATGAAATTTATGTCATTGCATATTCTCAATTGAAGAGGGGTTTTGATTTTGCGTGGAGTTTGCTTTTTACAAATTAGGTGATAAAATTTTACAGGTTTAAGTTGTTAATGTTTAGAGTGTACTTGCTTCAAACGATACATTACTCAAAGTAAATTTCTGGGTAGGTAAAAAAAGTGTCATTGTTGAATCCAGTATAATGTTGTATGTTCATAGGACCAGTTTCCATGTAATACACACAGGCTGTAACTGTTCACACTTCCTTTATGCTGAACATGAACTTTTTCAAAAACTGGAAAAAAGTCCATCTAGCGAGTTTTGGGGAGGTACAAACCTCAGATTTTAACAGCACCACTGACAGTAATAGGTTTGTAAGCTGGCTTTGATGTAACCAGGGCTTGAGAAACCCACTCTACTTGCTCATGGTGAATGAGACACATGGATAAAGGCCATTGTCAATGCCACCTTGTGTCTGGATGGTTTTTATTTGAACTGCCTGATTATTGACTTCAAAACTTCAATCAAGTCTGAGCAGGTCCCCCCACTTTGGTGGTGGCTGGCAACTTCCTGTACCTATGAGGCTTGGCCAAAGTGCGTGAGAGTGAAAACTGACCCGGCATGCTGGAGCTCATTGCTGCTTCTAAAATCCTAGCCAGGGTCTTTCCCAGTTAATCAAGGTGAGGTCATCGGGAAAGTGGAAGAGCTGACCATGAAGATTACTCCAGGGGAAAAGGCTCAACACAGAAGCAAAGAATGAGAGAGGGAAGACAGTCTTGTGAACTGAAAACTGAAGGTGGCTAGGAATGAGGGAGTTCCCGAAATACCTACTGCATAGAATGTGAATGCATAAATAATAACAGCCCGGAAGAGCTGGGAGTTATTCTCAGCCTTAAAGTATGAATATGATTTCTCTTGTGCTTTTTAGTGACATTTTGAGCTCTTTCTGATGTTTTTCTTAATGTAGGTTACACACTACAAGCAATATCCACCTAATACGAGCAAAGTATATTCCTACTTTGAGTGTCGTGAAAAGAAGACTGAAAATTCCAAATTAAGAAAAGTGAAATATGAAGAAACTGTTTTTTATGGCTTGCAGTACATTCTGAATAAATACTTAAAAGGTAACTCTCAAATTCCAGTAAAATTTTGCATGTAAATAAATTCCTTCATTTTTCTCAGGGCTGGAGTCTTGTATTTGAAACAATTCCAGGTTATCTTGGTACACCAGAGGTAGTGACATGCATCAGATCTTACTTACGCGATTCTAAAAATGAGATGTCCACCCACGTAAAAACAGTATTGGCTTCTTAACTCCAACACCTCTCCACTATATTTATGCCAGTGGTTTCTGAAAAATGAAGAGGTGTTCATATCTCAACTTCAGTGGGCTAAATTGAAATGTATGAATGGCAATAGAGCAAGACTGTCCGTAGGAGCACAAGAAGACAGAAGATTTAAGGAAAAATGCATTTCACGTTTTGAACTTTAGTCTGTATTTACTGGTTTATTTACTGTATAAACTAATAATTGTTTTAAATTTTGATTGCCACTAAGCTTAGATCATTGAATGTGGCAGCAGTGTGTGAAAGTGTTTTCAATATTAACAATTTTAAGAGTAACATCTGAAAATTCTTTGTTGCCATTTAAGATTTTGTTTGCTTTTTTGGATTATGTGCAAATATTGTCTGTTCTGACCTGAATGCAGATTGCCTTCTGTCAAGCTTTAGAAGGAAAACTTTAGTCATATAGCTTACTTCGTCTTGACCCACAATCCATAAATAACTCTTGTCAATTCCACCAAAGATTGGCATTTCACTATAATGAATACACTTTATAATCTTGTTTCTTTTCTCTCCAGCAATCTGAGGATTGTTCTCTAGCGTTTGCAGTAGGTGATAAGTCCTACAGCAGTGGCAATGCTTATTCAAATAATGTGTTCAGTCTGCCAGTTCTTAGGTGGAAGGTGGTCAAAGACTCGTAAGGCTTTTCCACAGGGATTCTCCCTGGAGCAGCATAGCTTAATCCTTGTGCTAATCTAGTTATGTCCTGTTGCATACACCAAATTGCACAATCACCACATTCCTCTGGGAAAAGCACTGCTACTAAAACACTTGACAGGTTTTTGACCGTCATAAAAGGGCAATAATCATGTTGTCTTCTTGAGCATCATAATCTGTATAATAAATGAAAGTAAAATTCTGTTTTACCATAGCTAATATACTGCATTTGACATGTTTGCCATGTCTTTGTTGGAGGCAGAGTAACTTTTCTGTGTCTGAACCTTTTTGTTAGTTATGTTATAAATTGATGAATACTGTAAGTTTCTAATCTTTCATCTGTTTCTGAAACCACAGGTAAAGTGGTGACCAAAGAGAAAATCAAGGAAGCCAAAGAAGTATATAGGGAGCATTTTCAAGATGATGTCTTCAACGAAAAGGGATGGAACTATATTCTGGAGGTAAACATTTACAAAAATAGTATGAGATCATCATGAAGGATTTATGAATCAACTGTAGAATAAATACAGCAGTCTCTCCTTTTAACCATGATAGTAAAGACTGGATAAATGTAGCTTTTTATGTTTAGTGTACAGGGAGTAGCAGCCGTCAAAGAATAATCATATAATTGTAATTCCTTAGAGAAAAGTAATTTTCATCCTTTCAGATGCCAAATGCGGCTTTGCAGGTAGTAAGGATTTATGGCTGCCGTCAGCCAGCTTGTGTAAGTTGGGGCTTGTTGGCAAGCCTCCATATGTAATATAGTGCTTAGTGGTTGCTTGCATCATTTACATTGCTTTCTGTGACTAATCATAACCATTTTTATTCTAATGCAGAAAGCATTACAACTTGTGTGTGTAAATAGTTCCAGAAAATGTATGTTTTGTTCAGTCATTTCCTAAATTTTTCAGAGATACTTAATCGTAACTTTATTATGAAATACAAGGCTTGAGCACTTCTGATACAAAAATCCTTCCAAATTAAGTCCTTCCACAATTAATCCTCCTTCCCTTTTGTTTAAAAAGGTGTCAGTCTTCAAGTAATTGCAAACATCTCTTCTCTGTAAAAGCAGTAGATTCAAGCTAAGAGCATTCGTCAAAGCTGTTCTAATCTGCAGATTAATTAAATGCTAAGTTTCATCATGGGTTCTAGGGATGGGTATTTTTGGTATTTGAAAACACAGTTTTTAGTTCTCTACAGTTATTTTTTTCCTGGATACCCTGACTGTATATATTTTATGGTGACACCTGACTGTGAATATATCAGGATGTCACCTTGCAACCAGGGTGGACCGTAAGGCGCGCAAGAGAAAAGTGAATTTCAGCAAAGTGTTGCAAATGGCAACAAGGTAAATAAAACTACTGTTTTCTAAGAGGGAGTTACATAGAGGTTTGTAGAGAAGTTGCATCCATTACAAATAACTACAGATGTGAATACAATTCATATTTGTGTTTAAGCAACATTATACATTGTGAGCTGCTTTCATCTGTATTTAATTCAGTTTAGCCAGAGGATCAAGATCACTTTAAATACACTCTTAATGCTGCATGCCCGTCCATACTGAGTTTTCGTGTGGCTTAACTAATTCTGTTCAACTTCTGTTTTAGTCAAAAGAAGTCTTCTTGAATCCCCCCAGTATGCATTGTTTATTCCTTTGTCAGAATTTCTGTTAAAATTATGCATATATATAAAAAATATTACTTCCACTTCTTGATCTTGGATGCTGATGGCTCTCAAACTGAAAGTGTGTGTACAATTTGGGTCTTTGCCTGCCCTTATTTACACACAGAGACCTGGCTTCTGCTCACTAAATTCCTGTTTATATTCACATACTTGCCACTGTTTGCTCTCTGGCTATGTTACCTAATGTGCAGTGTTAGGTAATGCGGAGCGAGCAGTGGTTGTATGAGAGAAGGGCCAAAATGAATTTGAATTGTACATGTGTGAATTTTTACTGAGAGTTAGTGTAGGAGTAAATACTGATAGGGTGAAGGGGTGGAGGAGAGGAATGAGCTGCCTGGAGAACCAGGGCGGGGTATAAAGACTGGAGGTTGGCCAGAGTTCATGATGAGTGATAGCAATTGTAAGCCTTGCATTGTACAAGTCAGTTCTACCTAAACATTTTGAAAAGGGTTGCACTGTAGTGCTGTGGCATGACCATATTGCTTTTTTCCATGGTGAAAATCAATGCTTATAGCAACTTTGAAATCTGTTTTGTTTTTTCACTTAACACTACTTTTATCTTCATTGAATCGTTGGGTTTTTTTAAAAAATCTTTTTTTAATTATTTTTTTTCTTTGAGCCTTTTTGAAGGCTTCATTGTCCTTGTTAGTCCAGAACAGACATCTGCAAGTCTAACAACTAAACCCTGTGTGGTACATAAACACAATTTGCTTCAGCATATTACACTTACGAAGAAACTTTTCAACTATAGTGTAGAAAAGACTTCTGATGTATTTTGGGCACTGGAGAATATGTTTTGATGCTACTTATGAGTCTGTGTGATTTCTCTGAATTGATGCAATTTTTGTTGCCTTTAAAGAATATCTCAAGAGAAGCTTTCTGTCAGAAAATATTAATACTATATTATCAGTATATCTTGCAGAGCTCTTTCAAAAATTTATAATTACTCTTCTTGTGTTGCTGTTTGCAACTTACCCTTTTTCAAAAGCAATATGTTGGATGATGAAAAGGATGAAAGACTGAATTTGACCAAAAAATGGCACTTCAAGATTAGTTTTCATGTTTAGTGAATAATTGAGATGGTAAAATACTGTTTAAAATAGATATTAAATGGATTCTGCTCTAAGAAATTAACAAAGCACATATCTCAAAAAGGGCAAGAAGGAAGACCCTGGAGATTACAAACCAGTCAGCCTCACCTGGGAAGGTGATGGAGTAGCTCATTCTAGAGATCATCTCAAAGCACATGGAAGAAAAGAAAGTTATCAAGAGTAGCCAGCATGGATTTACTAAAGGGAAGTCATGTCTGACTAATGTGATAGCCTTCTGTGATGGTATGGCTGAATGGGTAGATGCAGGGAGAGCAGTGGACGTTCTCTACCTTGACTTCAGCAAGACTTTTGATGCTGTCTCCCATAACGTCCTTGTGGGTAACCTTAGGAAGTGTGGGTTAGATGAGTTGAGAACTGGCTGAACAACAGATCTCAGAGGGTTGTGATCAGTGGTGCAGAGTCCAGCTGGTGACCTGTAAGTAGTGGTGTTCCCCATGGGTCAGTTCTGGGTCCAGTCTTGCTCAACATTTTCATCAATGACCTAGGTGAAGGGATAGAGCATAACTTCATTAAGCTTGCTAACAATATGAAACTGGGAGGATTGGCTTACACCGTGCACCAGTACAGGTTATGGGTAGACCTGCTGGAAAGCAGCTCGACAGGGAAGGACTTGAAGTCCAAGTGGACAATAAGTTCTCTATGAACAGCAATGTGCCCTTGTGGCCAGGAAGGCCAATGGTATCCTGGGATGCATCAAGAAGAGTGTGGCCAGCAGGTCAAAGGAGGTTCTCTTCTCCCTCTACTCTGTGCTAGTGAGACCACATCTGGAGTATTGTGTCCAGTTCTGGTGTCCCCAGTTCAAGAGAGACAGGGAAATACTAGAGAGAGGCCAACGGAGAGCTACAAAGATGATCAGTGGACTGGAACATCTCTCTTTTGAGGAAAGGCTGAGAGCCCTGGGGCTGTTTAGCCTGGAGAAGAGAAGACTGAGAAGGGATCTTATTCATGTTTACAAATATCTGAAGGGTGGGTGCCAAGTAGAAGGGGCCAGTCTCTTCTCAGTAGTACCCTGTGATAGGATGAGAGGTAATGGTCACAAGCTGGAACACAGGAAGTTCCACCTCACCATGAGGTAAAACTTCCTTACTGTGAGGGCAATGAAGCCCTGGAACAGGCTGCCCAGAGAGGTTGTGGAGTCTCCTTCTCTAGACACTCTCAAGACCTACTGGATCTGTTCCTGTGTGGCCTGCCCTGGGTGTTCCTGTGCTGGCAGGGGGGTTGGATTCGATGATCTCCAGATAGGGACATCTGGACATTCAACCCCTACCATTTTATGGTTCTGTGCTCTATACTGAGCAAACTAGAGACTTTTTTGAAGGCCTACATAATAGCTAAACTTTTTTTAGCTTACTTCATGTGAAACCACTGAAGAAAGCTGAGTAACAAATATTTCTTGTTCTGTGTATGTATTTTTATAGAATTTAAGCCTTCCTGACTCAGTTTGCAGAATACAACTGAAAACCCTCATTTGGTTTGATACAGGGATTATATTTTATGTTATAGGATTTTTCTTCTTTTTTTTTTTATAAATGTGGAGTTTTTTAAAGTTTATTTGATCTGGTGGGTGTGCAAACAAACCAGCTTAGAGCTGCAAGAAATGAAGAAGAAGAAAGCTTTATCGATAAACTCATAGCCTGACTTTTACTCGTTGGAGTCATATGAGAGAGAGGTAGCTCCTAATCTTTCATGGTATCTAACATTATTACTGTTTCTTACACAGAAATATGATGGCCATCTTCCTATAGAAATAAAGGCTGTTCCTGAGGGTTCTGTAATTCCCAGAGGAAATGTTCTTTTCACAGTAGAAAACACAGATCCAGAGTGCTACTGGCTCACAAATTGGATTGAGGTTAGTTTTGGAAAGTTGACGTGTTTTTTCTAATTAAATATTAATGCACTTAAATTGAAGGCTGAATCCCTTACTGGTTTAAGGGGAGTCTCTGTCAGGTTTCATCTTCTGTTTTAAGTAAGCCTGGATTCTTTTTCTTAGTGCTCTTACAGAGACCTTTCCCCCCTATGTGGTGAGACACTGCAATAATTTTACAGGGAATTCACAACAGCACTTCCATGCACAAGGAAAAGAGGATGAGGAAATTGTGTGTCTCTAGTTTGGGAGTGTTAATTGCCAAGATGGTCAATACTGGGCCTACCTGATAAAGGTATTATAAAGGCTAATTACTTTAGCCCTAAAACAAACTGTTGGAGGCATCAGTACTTTCTGAATGGGCAATGAAAATAAGTAGACCTTTTTGTGCCTGACTAAATGTCAAGTGGGGATTTTTAAGCAAACATACACCTAATAGTGTGATGTGGTTTTTTTATAGACTATTCTTGTGCAGTCATGGTATCCAATCACAGTGGCTACAAACTCTAGAGAGCAGAAAAAGATACTGGCCAAATATTTGCTAGAGACTTCTGGCAGTTTAGAAGGACTGGAGTATAAACTGCATGACTTTGGCTACAGAGGAGTTTCTTCACAAGAGGTAATATCACTTAACTAATAATTTGATAAGTCTAGTTGTTCTTGGCTGTAAAGGATTGTAGCACCTATCTTTTAACAGTTGTGTCCTTGTTCATCAGTGGAACTGTAATGCATAGAGCACCATGTTTGGACTTACTGTGGAGGGGGCAGATCTCAGGTGGGAGGTGGATGTGTCTGGACTGTGAGCGCTAGGCTGGGAGGGCTTTTTTCTGTACAGAAGCTGTCTTCTCTCTGGAAATACATGAAGAGGGCATTGGGGAAACCAGAGCTGAGTCAGTTTTGCTGTTACAAACTAGTGCTAGGTGGTATCTGGCCTTAGGCTTCTATATACGGTGTGGCAACATGTTGCATCTTTTACAGACTGCAGGAATAGGAGCTTCAGCTCATTTGGTGAACTTCAAAGGAACAGACACTGTAGCAGGAATTGCATTAATTAAAAAGTACTATGGTACAAAAGATCCAGTTCCAGGATATTCTGTTCCTGCTGCTGAACACAGGTAAGATATCGGGCTATTAAAGCCTTTTTTAAAATAGCTTAATAAAATGTTTTTTTTTATTATCCATCTTTTGTATTCAGCAATTTTAAGCTTTTTCACTTATGTCATAGAGTATTAGCCATGACTGATCCAGCTGCTGAGGCTGAAGTTCAATACTGATGCCTCTCTATGTTCCAGGGGCACAACAGTGGCATGGTTGTTCTTAACTATAAATGTGTTTTAAATGTTTTTTACTGTAACCTTATCAGTGTCCAAGTAAATTTGATTGATTCTTTCTAAAATGGACTTGAAGACTTGCATATTAGAGTAGATATTGAAGATTCGCATTATGAACTTTCAATTTTGTTTCAAACATAAAATCATAAAATGAAAAACTATGTAAGTTGCAATTCTGGACTCTCCCAGGTCATAGTCTCCTTCTAGATGAGGCAGTTGCTCTAAAGCTTCCCATCAGCAAAAACTAATTCAGACAATGATAAATACGTGATCTCTCACTAAGTATTGTGAATGAGCTTTTTTGAGAGTAAGGTACCGATCTCAAACAGTCATTTGAGATGAAGAGCTCTCATTTTTTATATCCAAATCCTGTATAAGGTCAGGAGTGAATGCAAATCCTTGGATTTCACTTTCATGTCTGCATAACTGAAGAGAGCAGAATATAAAGGGATAGTTGTCTCTTTTCTTACTAAGTACAATATCTAATGCTTTCAAATGGTGAATATTTTCACTTTCATTTTGCAAGATGGGATAATGGAAAGGCTTACATGAATAACTCTCACAGAGTAGTGATCATCCTTAAAGGAGCACTGCTTCATATGACTTCCTGGAGCATCTCTGTAGTACTGTTCTAGAACTCCTTGATCAGTAGAAGTGACAGATTTTGTCTGAAATGTCTTCTCTTAGCTTAGCTTAATACTACGGTTAAATCCAAAACTGATGGCCCAAGCAACTATAAAATTCTTTGTAATGAAAGCAAATACACGGAGTCAAGAGAACAAGAATCTTTTTCACAGCATATTGTGCTGTGGTGGTGTGAGAGCAGACAGCTTCAACTGCCCCAAAGTTTGCATTGCCAATTGCAAACTGCAGTCACCCTTTCCAAGTTAATACACAAACCAGCTGTCGTGCAAGAGTCAAATTTTTCCAGAATAGTTTTACTGTTCTACAACCTCCAGTGTGAGGTTGTGTCGTGAGTGGGGTGCTTTCCTCAGGCACGACACCAGGGTTGTTCCTCGGATTGCCCCAACCTCTTGGAGAGAAATTTTGTTTTCTCTTTTCACTACTGTGATCTAGGGCTTGTCCACACAGTATTTAATGATGACATTTTGTGATACAAATTCAATGCCCACACTCACGCTTTGCATGAGAGCATTTTTAGGTGCTCACACACAAGTTACTGAAGTCAGTTATGTAAGCTGGTCTGTGACAGCCACATACAGAACAACTACTGCAAATCAACTGGCATTCAGTAACTTATTACCTCTCTTAGCAACACTGTTTTTTATGTGTACCCTTGTACCAAGGGTAATGCCCTGAGGTTCTTCTAGAAGAATGTTTGTACAAGTAAGCACAATGGTTTTAAATCACTATTAAAAAAGAAAATTAATTGTGTTTTCCTCTTAAGATTTTTGTAACATATGCTGCTAGTTCTCTACTTCCCATTTTGTAGTCTGAAGTTGCCAGAGCAGATGTTCTGTTCTTGCATCTGTGGTTCCCTAACTGTCTGAATTGCAGATTTAAAAGAGAAACTTTCACAAATATTCAAAAAATCCCCGCATTTAAATGTGAAAGAAGTTTCATGTGTCAAGTGTTTGTCTGAGTTGCCAAAGATAAATCCAAGGTGCTGTTTATTTAGCATATAGTATATTTACTATCCATGCAGCACAGAGCTGATAAGAACATAGTTTATGCTGTCTTGTAATCATGTTGCCTATCGTTATCTTGAACAGTTGCTGGTAGGAAATACAGAATGTGTGATTTAACATATAAATGCTGCTCTAATATGGATTTTTCAATTGACTTTACAGTACCATAACAGCTTGGGGGAAAGATCATGAAAAAGCTGCTTTTGAACACATAGTGACACAGTTTTCTTCAGTGCCTGTATCTGTGGTTAGCGACAGCTACGACATTTACAATGCTTGTGAAAAAATATGGGGTGATGACTTAAGGCATATAATTGAAGCCCGAAGTCCAGAGGCACCACTTATTATTAGACCAGATTCTGGGAATCCCCTTGACACTGTTTTAAAGGTAATAATTTCTTGAAGTCATTTGTATAGAAGATTGTGAAGGGTGATTGTTGTTTTGGAATGAGCAGCTAACAATTACAGGAAACATAATGCTCTAACTTGGTATGCATAGTAAGGAGTTGATACTGGGTAATTTGGACCTGTGAAAGATATAAACATTTACCTCATCTCAGTATAGATAAGGAAGTGCTTTTGCAGTCTGAATAGTTTAAGCTTTTTCAGCAAACCCATCCTTGCATACCATGCTTGAAGCTTTTACCATGGTTACTAGTTTCCTGGTCTAATGATGCTGGAATGATTCTATGAAGAGAAACTTTGATCACTTAATAACAAATAAAATGGGGAACAACTTGAGTATTAATAAATGCCAGGCAAATAAGACTTGTTACTACCAGGTTTAGGTATCTTGGTGTCCTGTAATTAGTGTAATTCACTGTTCTATGCTACAAATACAAGTTTAGCACTCTTAGCCCTTTCTTAAGATGTGTGTTTAAGTCAGTGGCACATGACCTCCAAGTTGAAAAATGCTTCTTGCCTTGTGGCTTTTTAGAGAGCGTAAAGATTGTTGCAGCTTTCTAATAAAAGCTGTTGATACATCTGAATTTGAGTAGCTGTCACCTCTGTATTAATAGGAAATTTGGGGAGATTTTAGTTGTGTTGATACTCTATCGAATTGAATGCATACAGCTTTAACAATTTTTTCCCCTCTTTGGAACAAGTGACGTATCACAAATAGGAACTTTGAATATACTTTGTGAGAGCTTATAAGAAAAACTCAGAACTGAAGTGTTTAGTTGTAATTATCAGTGGCTAACAAAACTGCAGGAAACGGCAAACCTAATCCACCATCTTAAAGGAAGTCACAAGAAGAGCAGAATCTTCAGTTGACATTTAGTAGCAAAAACTCACAGCAACCAAAGAGAGAAAGGAAGGAAGCATGGTTCTGAGTAGCTTTCAGGTACACAGTTATAAAGGCCGTGTGGTCTTTGTATGGCTTCCACCACAGTGGCTGGCATGCTTTTTTTCATTGCGTGCCTAAGTGGGTAGATTTAGAGCAGGATATGTGGGTATATTTATGGATTTTCCCTTTTTTTTTTTTTTTTTTTTTTTCGAGAGAGAGCATGGCTCAAATGCAGAAATTGTGTTTCTTTATTGGAATGGTAGGGTTTTATTTTTGTTTTGACCTGTCTCCTTTCTCTTTTCAATAGGTCTTGGAGATCTTGGGGAAAAAGTTTCCCATTACAGAGAACTCAAAAGGCTACAAGTTGCTGCCACCGTATCTCAGAGTTATTCAAGGGGATGGTGTGGATATCAACACGTTGCAAGAGGTAGGAGATCCTGTTCATCTGTCAGGGTGACACTGGCAATGCTGATATTTAATCTGGACTCCGTTATGAATAGTCAGATGTTGTAGCAGAGACTGCTGACCCCACTCTGCCCTTCATTCCAGACACCAGCAGGATATCCTAATGTGTAAAACAAATTCATTAAAACTCCACAGGGAATTATTAAGATGCATAAAAAAACTAAAAGGCGTTTCCTAATCCCCCTGTTGTAACCCTTCTCCTCCCACTGTCTCTTCTTTTGTTTGCTTTCATCCTGCTTGTCAAGTCTAATTCAGATCAAAATCTCGCAGTGTTTGGTCCTTTCATTGATAACTAAGGCACGCCGCATGATTGCGGTGCTATAGCAGTAGTAGTAATTAACTGGTTTGGCTCATTAGTTATGTAGCATCTGAAGTGTGCTTGCACTCAAATATTGAAGGGGAAGTTTTGAAGGAGATTTGAAAAACGAGGGTAAGGGAGGCGAGTTCATTGATTTGGCAACTAGTGGAATAAGCGTTGTTGAAAGCTCAGAAAACTTGTGTAGCAGATTAGACTGTAGTCTTGAGGCAAAAGTGCAATTTCATCAAGGCAAAAATTGGTTGTTAATCCACCACTATTGACTGGGTGGAGATATTAGGTAATACAGTATGGTTACAAAAGCACAGATTGCAGTAACTACAGGTGACAAAGTACGTGCAAAAGGAGGATGACTTGTCTTGATCAGGTTTGTCCTCAATTATTCATCTTCAGCTGTATTCAAGTTCAAAACCAGAAAGAACTTGGATAAATTTAAGACTAATTTTACTTGATTTTATTGACAGTTTCCTTAGCTTTCTAGAGTAACATATCTTTAGATTTTTCTTAACAGAATTGACTTTCGCTGCTCCTCAAAATTAGGAGTAAGACTGACATCAGACTTGTTTTTTAGTTACTCTGAAACTCTCTGTGTATCTAACACAGGCACATAACGTGAACCTCAACAACAGAACTCAAATTTGTCACTCAGATCTTTAGAGAACAGTTAATACTGAGATTGTTACCTGAGATGCCATCAGTCATGCACTACAGTTCTGTTCCTTCTCCAGTAGCCTTTAACGCAAATTTTATTTTGCCTTTTTTTGTCCCATGTGTCTTTTTGAGAATGTACAACCGTGCTAATGTGCTTAACAAAAGACAAGCATGAGAGTTTAATAGCTGGAAAGAAAATCTTATTGGATACTAGGGGAAGAGACTCTCTTTATTTTTATTTTTATTTTTTATTTTTATTTCTGTTCATTCTCAACAACCGTTTAAGAAGACTAATGCCTGTGTTAGGCAAAATATGTTGTGGGTGAGATTTTTGAATCATAACAGGAAAGAAACTGGACTTTTAGTTTTGTAAGAAACTCAGAGGTTGCTTTCTGCAAGTTACACTGCACAAAATTTGAGGATGCTTATATAGCATCCACGGTAATCAAAATACTAAACCTAGTATTTAAAATATTTACAATAGAGGAAAAAATGCATCACTCTCCAATCTCTAAATAGAGCAGGAAAATTTTTCAGGCAGCAAATGGGAGAGGATAAGTGGCAGAAGGAGCAGTTTTTTCTTCAGATGATCTGCCTGTTTATGTATTTTCCTCATCAAACTGTAACTGATTATGAGGAAAAGTCTATCTGTCATATGTAGTAGAAGAGAGTTGAAGATCCAGTTCCACAAGACATACAGAGCAGACATACCTCACACTACCACTAGACTTCTCATCTTTTCCTGACTCTCTAACCTTGCTGTGCACCTCATGTCAGCTTTGGTCATTGAGCTACTCGTCATTAAACTAATTTAGCCCACACATGTAGCAGCAAACTAACTCTGCCAAAAGCGATCAATTTTCTGGTTTAGTGAATTAAACTGGCCCAAAAAAGGGGGCATTACTCACCATAGGAGAAAAAATAAACTGGTTTTTTGAGATGGAAGAAGCAGGCAGGAAGGAAAGAGACACTTACCATTTGACAGCAGCAAGTTATGTTGGAGCAAAAAGACCATGTCTTGCAGCCTAATTTTAGTTGTGTTTAAATTTCATGGATCTCTTTATCCTCTTACGTCAGTAAAACCAAGGTCACTATGCTGTCTTCAGGAAAACCAAGTAATAGCTTGCCATGTCAAAAATAAAAGCAAAACAAAAAACAACCTCAAAACACACAAACCACCTCAAAACAAACCCTGAAATAGAATTCATTCTTTCTGAAAAGAAGCTTACATGAACAAATATGAATGTGTTGTTGTGACCTTCTTTCCCCCCCTGCCCCTTACAGTCTGTGCAAGTCATTAATCCAATTACTCTATATCGGTCTTAGATTCTGGGCATGATTTATTGTTATGAATCAGATGAGAGGTAGTGGGTACAATAGGAAAATTTAGAATGATTAATGACCAGTCAGTCTCATTTAACTATCCAAACTAGCAGAAACAACAATATAGAAAACAACTCAGAGTATAAACTGGATTTTAAAATTCTTTGTTTTAATAGGGGATGCTGGTAGAACAGGTAAGGAACATTTTCTGACTTTCTTTTAGCATTTTCACTTTTTAAAATCATTCCAATCTGCTAACTCCACAATGTACTACACTTTCAAAGGATTTTCTTTGAACATTCAATTTCCAGATGCCTTTGAAGTTTTACACAAAGAAAATCCTCTAATCTGGAGTCACAGTTGACATATTAATCATGCTCATAATGGTCAGAGGAAGCTGGTCAAAACCTTGATACCTGAACTGTTCTGAACTGCTTTCTATAGGTTTGAAAGTGTGAGACAATAAATTCTTCTGTATTGTTTTCCTTTGAGGGAGGCTTCAGTTGTTTCAGATCTCCCCTTTTTCTTCTTCCCTGCTGCTGACTGCTGTCTCTTCCCCGTACCTAAGGACGCTGTTATCTGGGCCTCTGCTGTGGGTTACTGGTAGAATCAGAGCTGTCTTTCAACTCGATCTTGATTTCCTTTACACCCCTCATCAACCACAGATCAGTCTGAGTAAGGAAATCCCTTGAGAGAGAGTGAAGAGGTGAAAGCCAATTCTTCACCCAAGTGAGAAGTTGTGCCTGTGGCACAAGATGAACAAACCATCTGTAAATGAGAGCAGGAACAGTAGCTGAACAGGGATTCACATTTCTTCTCACTCAGGCAGGAAGGTTAAGTGGCCATGGCCCAGCTACACTTGTACTAGCATCTGTTAACCTGCGAGTATCAGTGAAGTCTAAGCATTGCGTGCCTTGGTAGGATGTTATTTATACTGAATAGTTTGTTACATCTTGCAGGCATGTTCAAGCATGTTTGATGTCAGACCTGATCTATAAAAGTGGGTAAGGAAAGGGGTAGAATACAGTCTTGCCCAGCAGTTCACGTGGCCTCAGGCTTTGTCAGTGTCTGGACAGAACTTGATCAGAATCCAGGTATTTACCTCCATTTGTCTTTTGAAAAGCCAGCATAGGTAAGCAGAGTCCATAGCCGGGCCCAGTCAAGGCCGGTTTCTAATGGTACTACAAGGCCTTATGCTTAAGGAGAGGGTATACAAAAATCTTTTTTCTTACCCTTCGTCTGTCATCTTCAGTTACTTCTGAGATGCTTAAGAGAGAATTTAATTCATTTCATGCATTTATCCTCTCTGAGTACCCCTTTATGTTCTCCTGGAAGCAGTTTAATCACCTGAAAGTACAGATTCCTTTTGTGCACAGTCACTGTCGGAAAGGATATAATGGCTACAGCTACAATCCACAGGATTGTCACATATTGAGGAGGTATTTTTTCCAGGATACAGAACTTCCAAAGTGTTCTCTTAAGTAAAAGACATGGTGGTAAGGCCTGAGATTCATTTTGCTTGACTTCTTGTATAAGGCTGATTAAGCTGGTACCATTAGAATGATGGAAACTCATTGATAAGATCTCTACTGGGGAAATCTCTGCTGAAAATGTAGTGAAGGTGTTTAGAGCATACCCTCAGAAGGTTGTGGCTCTGTAGTACACCTTTTCAGTTGGCTGGCCTCTGTCTTTTAAGACTTTTTAAGACTATCTGTGAAGAGGCAGTCTACATGTGACTAAATGGATAAACAAAATACTAGTATGCTCTTTTGGTTACATTAGTTAGCCATTTACCAGTGTCTGAAAGTAGAACTGTATATGTGTGTATATATATATATAAAATTTATTTTTTTAGCTATTCCTTAAGGTAGCTTGACATCAGTAGGTCCTGAAACAGTCCTGTTCAGTGTTATTCTGGCATGTCCTTTTGATGCAGGAGGCTGAGACTGCACAACAGATTACCAGATTTCTGATGATGTTGATTTTTGAAACTCTGCACAGTTCCCCATAGATTTTGTATATCCTTCCATTCTGCTTTTCCCTCTCCTATTTTCTGAATGGATGAGATTTTGATGGTTCACCCACTTTGAAGTTTTCTCACCCACTTCTTAGTAAAATGGTTAGGAGTTCAAACTCTTCTTGGGGCTATAACCATCATTTCAGGCTGTCATAAGGATAACGGGTCAGGGTAACAAATCTTGGCCATGTATGAGCATGACTAAACTAGCACCCATTACTCCAGGCTAGAGGATGTCATGTTTGTCTGGATAGATTGAGGGTGAGGGGAAATTATGTAATAAGTTTTAACTTGTTAAACTTGTTGATAGCAGCGCAGTTCACATTTGATCTGTACCTGCCTGAGAAGGTGGCAAAGCGACCATGTGAGCAGCTTTATGTGTTCTCATTTCCCATCTTCAGAATTGCTAATCGAACTCTAGCCAATGTGATTTTTCAGAACTGCTCTGTTGAAGTCATTGTTCAAAGTGGGTAGTAATTTTCTGGAGTTGATGAGCAAGACAACTGCTTTGTTTTAGGATACATATCATGATTTGAGGTCTTCCCATAGTTCTGCAAAATGGAAAGACTATGAAGTAGTCCCATGAAGCCTTTTATCTATTTTAGAGCTCTGATTGTATGGGCATTGCATTACTTTGCTAGCCTCATTTGGAAAATACATATGCTGACATGATAATAATTTTACAGCAAAAACTGTCTATAATTATGCGATGATGGGGTCACAAATCAAAACGCAAACAGCATACCAAGTATTGACGGAATTGTTACATACATCTCCTGGAAACTGAATGTTAGTTGGTTTAATTGTCTGTAAAAGCATCTTGTTTAAGTAGTATAATATTTTTATGGGAAAATGTCATGGCCTAAAAATATGCTTCATCATTATTTTCTTTTCCATATTAGATTGTGGAAGGAATGAAGAAGAATAAATGGAGTATTGAGAATATTGCCTTTGGATCCGGTGGGGCTTTGCTGCAGAAACTAACCAGAGATCTCTTAAACTGTTCCTTCAAATGTAGTTACGTGGTGACCAACGGTCTTGGGGTATGTCTTCAGACAACTTCTACCACTATGTGTTTAATAGAGGCCTCTCCACTTGAAAACCTGTTTGATATTTCCTCTTACATTACCACCTTCTGCACTAGATGCACAAAGCACTGGGTTTTTAAAAAAATACTCTTCATTTTAGGTAAATGTCTTCAAGGATCCAGTTGCCGATCCAAACAAAAGGTCAAAGAAAGGACGACTATCATTACATAGGACACCCGCTGGAGATTATGTGACTCTTGAAGAAGGCAAGGGAGACCTTGAAGAGTATGGACAGGTATGAATTTTCCAGATGTATTACATCATTCTTCATGCAAAAATAGGCTGAGAAAAAGCAGGTTATAACTTAATTTCCGAATTTAGTTTTGATTTTCTTTTGTTCAACTCCTATCTTATTACCTCAGAAGTGTCCCCAGTGTCAAATTCAGTAACAGCAGAATGTTCAAATTAGAATGCCAGTAGAATGTTCAGGCTTTACAATTAGAGATCTTTCCCTTTTGTTTGTCTTCGGAAACAAGAGAACGTTGCTGCTTTTTCCCCAAAGTGTCTCAATGTTGCAGAGTGTGTGCTACCCAAGTAGTTTTGTACAAGCTGCATCGCACAATTTGAGGAGTGACCCGAGTTGGATGTGGGAGAGGGACAGACACAAATAAAGTTTGTCTGTTTTTACTTCTCCATTGAGATTTTTAGATAGTTCCTTTAGGTGTTTGCTCTGTACGTGGAGTAGTTGCCCATTTTTCAAAGAAGTAAATTTAAACCAGGAATTCAGTTTCCCTCTTAATTCTTCACAATTGCAAAATGAAATGCTATTTAAGTGAAATAACACAAACTTTATGCCAATCTCAGGCTTTCAATTTGCTATTTCTTAATTTTCAATATGCAAGCAATGAAATGTGTAACTGCATGTTGAGTCCCTTCCTGAATTAAGAGGTCTGAAAATAAGTTATCAAATTACACTTCAGCCTTTAGAAGCTGGAAGTTTCTTGAGTTTTCTAGTATACAGAAGCACATTTCTGTGCTACGAGGCAAAGGAGTACTAGTAAGCACACTGGTTTATGCAACAGAAAGCATAAAATGGAGATCTCTCAGAGAAATTTCAAGACAAAGTAAACTGAGTTACATACACCATAGATAATGTGCTCCAGATGCAAAGATCTAAGAAAAAAGACTTGTATATGTGTATACGTAATTTTGAATGTATATTGTATATTTGTAGTTGACATTCAGAATGAGAGAGGGACCTAACAGGAAGAAATCTTGTCAAAACAAGTCGTAAGACGTTGGCCCTGAAATTAGGCAGTATATAGTTTCTTCATTTTTGATAGGTGAAATAATTAATTAAAAAATTCTGTCCTGCAATATTAGAGGGGGTTATTTGTGTGGTGTGGGTTCTGGGGCTCCCTGGGAAGCGGCAAAGAAATGTACTCTTTTGGTGGGCCCATTTCCATGAAGCCACAGGTCCTTGCAATAGGTCATCCAGCATGGCCACTGCTCAGGGCTGATACTTCTGTGCAAAGCCGTGCTTGTTGCTCTTTCAGCGTGATGTTGGCAAGCAGTTTACAAAATACATGTGCAAAGGAGACTGTGAAGAAAGATTTAAATTTTTTTTTTTTTTTTTAATTTTTGGGTTGTTTTTTTTTTCATAGTCACTCCAGAGGAAATAAAGATTTCTTTTAAAACCCTGCATTTGAGTGTGGCCTTTCTCACTAGCGGCTCTTGCAAGGTATATTTAGCGTGTGTGTATTTGGCTTCGGCCAGATGCGGACAACTCTCTTTAGGGACTACTCAGCACAAAGCTTCTATCTGCTCACAGGATGGCCAAAATCCTTTCTTCTATCTAATTTCTAGTGAAAGGTGTCAGGAGAAGCTGTAAAGATTTAGTATCTTGACAGTTTAAAGCTCTCTAGTCTTACCAGGCTTGATTGGGGCGCTCAATTTTTGAGTTTGCGTAAGTGACGTTGTTTGTTCGTTGTTGTTGCCAAATCACTCTTGCTAAAACGGTGGTGTTTCTTGCAGGACCTCCTTCATACAGTATTTAAGAATGGAAAGGTAACGAAGTCATATTCATTTGATGAAGTAAGACAAAATGCCAGGCTGAAGAACAGTGAAATAGAAATGGCGTCTCACTAAGTTTCATTCCATGTCTGTGTATGTGTGTGTGTAACAAGTACGTTCTGCATAGCTACTGGGTTTATTGTACAGATTTGTGTGTTTGTGTTTTATGACATTGTAGCCAAATTATTTGTTGGTTTATGGACATACTGCCCTATCTTTTGCCAGTCTTTAGAAAAGATGAAATCAGGAAATGGTACTCACATTGTAAACCATATATAATGCTGAAGTGTGCTTTTTAGGGCCCTTTGCCAGTAGTGATTCAATCTGGTATTGATCTTTTCACAAATGAGACAGAGCTGAGAAACTTTTTTATATATAACAGAATATCACAAAATGGATTTACATAAAATTATCATGATTGCTTTATGTTTATATTTAACTTGTATTTTTGTACAAACAAGATTGTGTAAAATATATTTAAAGTTTCAATAATTAAGTCTTTCCAACTTTTCATGATTTTTATGAGCACAGACTTTCAAGAAAATATTGGGGGGGGAGGGGGAAATCCATTGCCTTTTGTCCATTAATCAGCAAATAAAACATGGCCTTAAAGTTTGTTGTTACATTGTACCATTTGATGACTAAATCAGGACTCAGATCTCCTTAAGACCCCATAGAATTGCTGACCTCACCGTTTCTTGTAGTTGTCTGTATTAGTAAATCTGCATCAAAGAAAATTACTGTTCTTACTAGAAGGTTTAGGTACTACAGACCTTGCTGGCATGGTAAGGTGTGTAAATGAAATGCCAAATTTGAAAGGATTCTCTACTACAACTTAACTTGCCAAGTCTATTCCACTTGGCATATGCACCTCAATATTTTAAGAGTAAAGTTTTTAAGAGATCTCCTCTTCCACTATAGAATATATGTGTAAAATACTGAAATATGGAAGCGGTGTATTTTAAAGTAATTACACTTCTGGGTTTATTTTTCATATACTGTAAGTGACATGACTTTAAAGCAAAATACTGGACTGGGTAGTGCACTTTTTTACTTTTTTGTATTTTTTTCATTGATTTGCCTTTTGTCAGACTGGATGTTAAATTGTAAAAATGTTTAACTATTTTTGTTAACAACTTTAATAAAACTTTATGCTAGCCAAACTCCTACATGAATGGCAGACCTGTTTCCCCTTCTTGCCCTGTCTCATTTGGGTGAGGAGGGGCTTTTGTTTTGCAGAGGGTAACTGTAAAACAATATGTTTGAGAGATACTTTTGAACTGCCTGCACTTGATTGTACTTGCTCTCTGCATATGCTTGATGTGAATATCTGCTGGAAAACAAAACTGTTGAGGATTTTTTGAGAAGCTATGTAGTAACCCCTGAAATGTTTGATAGTACTGTAGGATGGCTCTCACTAGAAAAGTACCTCCCTTACTTAGAAATGAAAAAACAGCAAAAGCAAACAGCTCCTGTGTTATGCTGGTGATCAACTGTCAGCCAATGGCTTAATATACTGATGTAATAAATGCTTCTAATTAGTAAATGATGTTACAGAAAAATGCTAGGGGTCCTTAAAATAATTGAAGCCTACAAAATTTTATAAAACATACTTTTAAAGGAAGATTGAAAAGCCATACTTCATTGTTCTTATTCTCTTGCCAAAAAGGGCCACATCAAACCACCCGTAGTATTTCCAGGGTTTGTGGTTAAGACGTTTATGCCCAGTCTCAATAGTTCTTGTTAATAAAAACTTGTTTTCCATTTGTAGTGTATGTAATTATACATTTCAGTGATGTATTGTTTCAAAATTAGTGCTTTAGTAAGACTCTAAATGCTGACCTTTCACACTGAGGGAACTGCCTTCCCTTTGCTACTAAGGATATTGTTTGTATTTGGCCAGGAAAGATTTTAAATCTGGACCTAGGATCAGTAGCAGGTAAATAGTACAGAGCCTATTTCACTCCTCCACATGTGTACTAGGGAATTTTATGATGTATGGTTTAAAAAATGATAAAGTAAATGCTGCTTTCATTCTGTACCAATAAAAATTTTGATAACTATTGACTACCCATAACTGATATTTTTGTACTTGAGAACTGAGGATATACTGTGGAAGCACTGTTTTCTTGTATATCATGAAATACATTAGTAATTGTTCAGTATTGTCTAAAACTTAGCTTATTAGTTGGAGACTTGAAGCAACTTGTCTACTTGTGCATGTCACTTTCAGAAAGTTGTCACATCACTCATTTTATTAAATGTTAATATCTTTAAAAAGGGGGTAGGGGGGCGGGAAACAAACCAAAACAAAAACCAACCACCTGGTGCTATTCAGACCTGAATACGTGTCTCTTTGTTTGGCAGTTTGACATTCTGGGCATCAAGGAGTTGACAGAAATTACTGCAGTGCTTGAACCATACAATATCCTAATTCTTCCACATGAAAGCAAACAGCATGTTTAAGTTTGCTGTAAATTACTAGATTTGTAGTCATTGATATATTTTAATTATCCCCATTTCATAATATAATACAGTATTTGTATTAAAAAAATAGGAATTGGGAGTTTTGTGTTTAATACTCTTATTTGTAACCATATTTAGCATAAGAAATGGATTTTATAAGACTATTTTTTTCTTCAGCTGCATGATTATGAAAAGATGCTTTTTTGGTACTTTGAAAGATCTGAGGAGAGAACAGAAGAGTACTTAACTGTGTGGTTTGCCAAAATTGAAACAAAGCTTAAATAGTTTTTTCTTATAGGTTTTTACATTCCTTCTTAACCTGTTTAGTGAAGAATAAATATTCCTCACTGAAATCCTCTGTTAAAGTAATTTTAATGTACTTGGCATCAAATACGCACTTCTTCCTAACTTCAAGAAACAAAGGCTTTTCAGTATTCTGTATAAAGTATTCTGTATAACTCTACTGTTAGG
>WTSP01014878.1:0-13657 GCA_025331215.1 Actenoides lindsayi | reverse complement strand
GCGCGCCATTTGACTTGCATGCATCTTGGGGTTAAAGGATTTAATTTTCACCCCGCCCCGTTCTAGGAAAGAGAAACTGGGCTCTTTTTTTGCTTTTTTTTCCCCCCCCCCGCCCCCCCCCCCCCCGCCTACTTTTTTTTTCATCTTCTTCCCCCCCCCCTTGTGGGTGTGAGCACATCTCTTCTTCAATATCATGCCTGCTTATTCTTTAAAGTCTAAGCACTTGCAATTGAATTTGATATATATATATAATAATTCCTTACTTGATACAGTCATCTCTCAAAGATTCATTATTTAAATTTTGCCTGTAAAACCACTAAAAATTCTTGTTTAAAGGCAAATTAACCCAAAGATGTTGCAGCCTTCAGTTCACTTCAGTATCTGTTAAAAAATAATGTCAGGTCTTCAACTGAGAGAACACCTTTCTCCCTTTGGATAGGATTTTCATAATTAGAAGTTACACTTTTAATGCCTCTGTAACTTTAAATTGCAGAGGGTATGTTACAGATTCTACTAGTAGGGGTGTATAAAGCACCTGCTTGTGAAGATTATTTCCCATTTGTTGCTGGTCCCTTCAGGTTATACTAGAATGTAAAAAATAATGGTCTTTTAGCACTTTAAATTCAAGTGTCAGTTACATTATCTTTACGATACACAGCCTAAGTGCTAGGCAGGCCTCTTTTTTCTCCTTCCCATGCTTGTAAAAACCTCCAGCTACAACACTCCAGCTTTACTTATTCTAATCAGCCTCTGTGTAAGTTAAAAGAGACTACAGATGGTGAGTGGGTGATAGTAGGCTCCCAGGTCATCACGGAGAGGAGTCTGCTGGGAAATTCCAGCCCTCGGACTGTGCAGGAGAAGGCAAGAAACTTGTAAATGTGGAAAGGACCTTTAAAGGTCATCTAGTCGGACCTGCCTGCAGTGGGCAGGGACATCTGCAACTAGATCAGGTTACTCAGGGCCCTGTCCCAGTCTGATCTGGAATGTTTCCAGGGATGGGGCATCTACCTCTCTGGGCAATCTGTGCCACTGTTTCACTACCCTCAGTATCAAAAATGGCTTCCTTATATCTAATATAAATCTACTCTCTTAGTTAAAACCATTATTGCTTGTTCTGTTGCAACAGGCCCTGCTAAAAACTATTGTCACCATCTTATAGACCCCCTTTAAGTACTGAAAGGCTGCAATAAGGTCTCCCCAGAGCCTTCCAGGCTGAGTGATTCTACTGTAATAAATGAGCAGGTCAGCACAGATACTATGTTAAGGCAGGAAGTGTGAGGATGCATTTGAGCAATGGTGATGGCATCTCTACCTGGTAACATGGTTGGGTTTTTTTGTCCATGAAAGCCCCATCAGGGTCCTGTACAGGTGCCCACCTTCTCTGTGAAATTTGTAAATCCTTCTGTGAAATACAATACTCTTGTCTTGTGCTAGAGGCACCTTTCTGGAGAGCTGCATGCCTTCTAAGTAACCTGATGATCAGAAATAAGGAAATACTGAGATTAAAGATGCTCTGTAAAGTCACATTTCTGAAATCACAGTTGTTAAACATAGGTGTTCTATTATTTTTTTTTTTCCTTGTTTTACTAGCAGCACAGCTGATCTTGTTAATGATGTTAAAACAGCCTTCATAGTTATCTGAAGATGTTTGGTTTTAATTCATGATAAGGGATGAAAAGCACTTACCAAGAGAGCAAAAAATATTTTCAAAAAGTATTTTCCTGTGGCACTGTATTTTGTTGGAAGATACCCTGATTTCTGCTGCAGCACAATCTAGAGCAATTCAAAGAATACTAGACTGAAGTCAGCAGGATTCCTCTTAAATAACAAATTTTGTTCCATATCATTTTCTTACTAATCTTTATCTGGGTATGCCTAACTGTTTTTTAAATACAATTTCTAGAATATTCGATTTATGCTGAGGTTTTCTGGAATTAGAATTGCAGTCCTCTCTCCTGCTCCTGGCTGGTAGAGAGAGGTCTCTTAAGGACAGACAGGGAGCCATCGTGCCTCCAGCAATGTCTTTACTTCCCTTTTATACAACTCTTCTGAGTAGAAGGGTAAGTTTATTATCTCTTTGAGCCTAAAAATCAAAAAATGTGGGTTGTACAGCTCCTTTTTTTCCAACAATTTAGATTGTATATGAATCAATTCAAGCTGTTTCTAGATCACTAGATACATTTACATAAGCATACTCTATTAATATATGTAACTATTTACATTTTCTTATATTTTATTGATTAATACTGGTCTATGAGATCTGATCTGATTCTTGATAGTTGTTCCAATTCTTGTGTCAAGTAAACATATTGTACGTAGTCAGGCAATTATAAATTATTGAAAATGGCTTCTGAATTTTCTATAATTACAGTACTTGAGAAATTCAAGTGGGTAGATAAAGACAGCATGGAAGGATCTGAGGGCTGGACATTTTTACTTCTTCATCACTAGTTTAGGTTATCGTAAGTGTAGCTATTTAAAGCTTTCACATCAGCTCTCTTATACAAAAGAAGATGAGGAAATTTATAATGGTTGAGTATTCATATCACAAAAATATTAATAAAAGTAATACATCAGACCAACTGTATGGACTCTAAACCTTACATCTTCTAAGGTGAAGTAAATAGCATCAGTTTCAAACTTCCTTTCCTTTCCCACAAAAGGGAGAAAAGCTGTTTTCCTAGAGAGCTTGGGATGTGGTTTCCTCAGGTTTCTGACTGTAAAGAACAAGGCTGGCATACTCTTTCCTTTCAAGGAAGTTTTCCCTAATCAAAAGATGCTACCCTATTTTAAGCATAATGAATTGCAGCTTCTTCTTGGATGTGTCAGAAGGATGACATACCCCAACAGTTTAAGAGGATAATCTCTGGGTGAAATGGCTTTGGGTAGAGATATGTTTATAAGTCACAGAAAGGTCAGAACATGACAACTAATTTTCCTCTGGTGAGGCTGCCTCCCCATGATTTCTGTCTTAGCTGAGCAGGTTCAAGTCTATCCTCTAATCTGCTGTGAAAACATTGAGGCTGTTTAACCAAAGCAGAGTGTTGCCACGTCCCTGTGATAGCAAAGCAGTGGTCTGTTACTGTGGCCCAGTCCAACCTTAATCCGTTTTTCAAGGTTTGTAGCTACTTGTTAAGCCGAATGCCAGTAACAAACTTCATTAAAGCTACTGTTCTTCACACGCTGTGTTTTTTGCAGCCTCACCTCCAGCACTGTGGCTTGAAGACCATTACTTGGTTTTATTGCAACTATAAATCTCCAGAAGATAACCTGTGTACAAGGTTTTACGATCTTTACACCTTTAAACAAAACCAAATAGATTCACACACTGAAACCAAAAGAGAAGGCTATCCCTTTGCTGCCTTTTATGTCTTGAGCTGTGACCATGAAGATACTAATAGACATGTGAGAATGTGGCAAAACTAAGAATTTGTTCTCTTAAAAATGGTTTCCATATACTGAACCATACACTTGTAATCTTTATTGTAATTAATAAAACACAGCTGAATACTCAAACAATTTAGCTTGGTTTCTGCAGGTGTTTCTTGACTTACCAGTCTCAGCTAGATTACATGCAGTTTTCACACGGTGAATCCCATCAGACAGGCTGCACTGGCAAGCACATAGAGACCACAATGCTGGGTCCTGTGTCTGCTGGGAAAGTCCACCACTATATGAAATAACCCGTTGTGCTGCCATCCTGCACCCCAAAGGAAAAAAATGCATTCTTGGTGAATTGGGTGAGCCTAATTCAACTCCAGCTCTGCTTATAGCTGTGGAGATTATTCCCATGGCTGTTTTGTTGTAAGAAACCACGTACATCTTTAATCCCTGGTCTGTCTGTCTGTCACAGCCTGTACTGGAATAGGCAAGACCTGGAAAGAATCTCATTGGTTTCTTCTCTGTTACAAAGCAGTCCTGCCCACAGGCCTTTTGAGACAAGAACCCATATGGTTATTGAATATGTGGTGTGCTGTAAACCACCATGAGAAGAAGGTGTGACTTTGCAGGTTGTGATATGACTGTAAGTAATAATTCCTTCCCAAATCAAATGTTTAGATATAAATGCTGTCACTGAGATGGTTGTTTCAACCCTGCAGCAAAGACAAGGGTATTGAGAGGCGTGTCGGCTAAGGCTGCCTCGGGTTCTTTTCCAACAGACTTTCTTTATCCACTACTCTCTTAAAAGACAGGGAATTTGGAAAATACCACTCTCACCAAGCAGCCGTGTGTAATTTTCCCACAATGGGGTAAAGCTCTGTGTTACAATCTCTATTCTTGCCTAACATTTGCATTGCCTAGGTTTCTTGTTGGTTGGTTGGTTGGTTGTAGTGCTATTGAGCTTTCTACTGACATTTTTATGAAGCTATTTTTTTATAACCCTAGGATTTTGTATCTAAGCAGTAGTAGATGAGTCATAACACATCACTTCATGCATGAGGTTAGGATTATTTTTTTCCTGTACACATCAATTTAAGTTTATGCTGAATTTAATCTCCTGTTTTAATTTGCAGTCACTGTGTTTCATGAAGTCCTTTTGCAATTCTTCACAAACAGCTCTCATCTTTATTACTCTGAGTAACTCAGCACCTCCAGCAAACTGTCACCTCCTTACTCATCCTTCTCCAGATTGTTTAATAACATGTCAAGCAGCATGGGTTCCAACACAATTACTAAGTGGAGTTTCAGACTCTCTGTGCAAGCTGGGTATTTTTCCTGCTCCTTTTCTTATCCTTTGATCAATGCTGTATCCATGTAAGGACCTCCCCTCATGTCTCAAAACTTCTTAGCTTCCTTCAAGACTTGTTTAGAAGCCTTATTGAATGCCTTTTTGAAATTACAGTAGGTTATATTAATAGGGTCTCTCTTATCCACACACCTCTTGACTCCTTCAAAGGACCTCAAAGAAAGTGACTTTCTCTGGCACATGTCTTCCCCAGGAGCTTAAATTAATTCCTGCCACTGTAATTTCAAAGTTAAGTTTGTCCACCTTCAGCATCCAGCCCCTTGGTCTTTCTGTGCTTTTGTCCACAAGATCAAAAGTCTTTTGAAAATTTAAAAAAATCAACTCCAGACAACTCAGGGAATCTGGGAAACTGGTTCTTCTCCTGATGTCTTTGCCATGTTGTGATACAGTTCTCAGTGGTGAATGGCACAATGCTGACAAGATTCTACCTTGGGTTATAAAAAATCCAGCTAGTCATTAGGACAAATCTGTTCTTGAGGTTTGAATTAAAGAGGGACAGTTACCAAGTGACAGACCAGCTTCTGGAGGCTTGTCACCTGGTGATGCTTCTCAGGAATCAGGAACTTGCGTGAACGGGAAAGCTGCACATTATCAAAGAGACAGCCTCACCAGCCACTTCACCAGAAATCTGATGTTGACTAGAGGCAGAGAGAACCTAGTTTGCATAGCGCTCATCCTTGGACTCCAAAAAAGTTGTTGTATACAGTAAGGGACTCTGGACTAACCCAGACTCTAGAGTACTCCTGATTAGAGTGCCATTTGGTTTAGAACCCCATGCAAGGCTCTGTGGACATATCTCATGTTCCAGAAAAATGATACCTGGTCATCTCTGTACTGAGGTGCCACTGACATACTTGTTGGGCATGAAGTGAGAACTGGCAATTGGTATTTTACATAAACTGACTATACAAGGATCACATTATATATGTAAATATATATATATTACACACACAGAAATGCAAATCTATATACGAATAGAGAGATGTATATAGATGTGTTTATATTCTGTCTATAGGAGAAATGTTCATAAAGACTAAAGGTATTCTAATAGTGACCTTTGATGGGCTATGATCTTTCACAAATTTTCTGCGTACAGGGATCCTTGCCCTATTTCTTCCTGCTAGCTTCATTTCATATGTGAAAGAGTTGTGTAAGCAGCCTTTTCAGCCACCATCTGACTGGCAGATTATGCTGAAATTATCATCTATGATTACTCCTAAATCTGTCTCTGAATTATTTCTTGCCAAGACAGTCTGCATGTGTCTCTGGTGTTGTGTAAGTTGGTATTTAGCTACCTGATGGTGGATGTCACGGGGCTGTGACCAGACAAGTCAGGTTTACATAACAGTAACCTATCTTTGTCCCTCTTTATTACTCTTCAACTTACTTGTCTTCCACAGACTTTATCTGCTTAAGTTTTATGTCATCGTCTAGTTCACCATCTAGTCTTTGTCTAGTTCACAAACTAAATTGTGGCAAAGAGACCCTAGTCCTTTGGCATCGCCGCTAAATGTGGTCATGCTTATTGGTGATTCTCAGAGATCGATATTTTGAAATCAGTTGAAAGAACTAGTTTTTAATCCATGTGGTTTATTACCTGGCAATTACATATTGCACAAGTTTTTGAAACCAAACACAGTGCTGTACTAATGCCTTGGAGGAATTAACACTGCATGATGATGTTTTTTCTTTCTTCAACACACCTGCAATCCCATCAATAAAAAGAAAACCAGCCCTATTTAATTCCTTTTGTTAGTACTAGCCAGTAAAGTCCTCTGAACTGAAAGGTTAGGGACGATCTCCTTCTCCACTTAGGATCTCCTTCTCCCTTCTTTAGCTTTGAGCAGGAAGTGCTGTTGGCCAAAACCTGTTTTCTACTGAAATTCCTAATGATGAAAGGAAGTAACTTTAGGTAAGGAACATGCTGGAAATATTTGGCTGGAGAAAACACAGCCCTGGGGGAGAACTGGGACCTCTGTGTTAGCTAGGTAAAGTCACAGGAGAAGCGAGACCCGCCACCCTGGGTACTGTCCTACCCAGCACATCCTGGACCTGGCAGCTCATCTGTCCCAGGGCAAATGTCTTTGATAGACAAAACTCACTGAGCCACTAGACCAGAGCTCCAGCTAAGCTGCACTGGGGGTTCCTAGGCTGTGGGCTGAGGGAAAGGAGAGGTCTCAGGCACAGCAGGTCAAGGTTCTTGGAGGAACTTGGTGCCTGGACAGAACTGGCACACAATCATGGAGCTTGCAGCTATATTTCTGTAAAATTAAAACTCACATACTTCGGTGATAAAGATGGAAGATAGCTGTGATGGACCTAAATCTAGTCAACAACGTCCCCAACACACTGCTACAGAAATATTTATAAGCTTCTGAAACGAACATAAATGCAGTGTTCACTTATGTTTATATGCCAAAAGTCACCACAAATCAGTGAGCAATGCTGATGAGGTAAGAACAGCATTTTTAACAGGTCACAGCTTCTTGAGATACACAATGGGCCAGGGCAAAATGGTGATCCCCTCGCTCTAGTGGGAAGAGCAGCCGGGCCCCAGCCCCTGGTACACCAGTGGTAGTCGTACACACAAGAGGGCCCAAGTGGTTTTCTGTCAGCACTGATTCTCGGAAGATAATACTTACATGGAGTGTAGGAGTGGGGGTCTGATTGCCTTTCAAGGAAAGCCAGCAATGCCAGCATCCAAGCTTAGGAATTTTGTTTGAAGGGGCTGCAGGGCTCTGTGTTGTTGGGATGCTATGGGCACAGGGGTGGGATAGCCACTGTCAGTAACAGGACCACCCAGCAGGTGAGGTGGTGTGCTGCATCTGACCAACACTGGACTTTCCTACAGAACAGGTCTCAAGGGGCCGGAGAAGAAAATCCCAGCTTTTCCTAAGCTGCCAGGTGCCAGGTACCTGCACAGAGAGCAGGTCTTCTGTGAAGGGAGGAGCTCAAAGACAGAACTGCTTCAGACAGGACTTGACAACCCACGATGGCCCAACAGACCTCTCTGGGAGAGGAACCTGTGCATTTTTAGAACAGCTCAGACATAAATATGTGCTGTATTTTGACATTATCTATAGTGCAACAGAGATAATGCAGCATCATACACCTCTCAGAGCCTGCCCTGGTTGCCTTTCTGGGTTCCTCCAGCCCTGCTTGCTTGCTGGGACCCAGGAGTATTCATCTTCTACAGAAGTACTCAAACACCAACTGCAGACTCAATGTGCAGTTTCCTGGGGGCTGTGAGATCCACCACAGCATAGCAGAGGGGTCTGCTGGTGTGGTTTCCACCTGTGTAGGACAGCCACTAACATGAAGCAACCCCATGGTCTCTTTCCTCCTTCTCTACGCACTGGTGGAGTTGCCACACTGTCCTCCTAGCCCCTGGGACCAGTGGCCCTCGGCAGCAACATCCAAATCTAGAACCAGAGAGGCCCTGTGGCCAGAGAGGCCCATTAGTGTTTCCAGAACGAATGTATGGCTGATGGCACAAGGAAACTTAAACTGCTGAGTTAGATTCAACCTAGGTCTGGATGAGAGAAGTATAATGCCACTCAAAGTGAGTTGTAACCAGCCAGTGAACCAGCTGAGGGTGAAGAGGAAACTCCCCTAACTTCCCAGCATACCTGAGGAAAAAAAAGGGATTTTGTATGAAGTGTATTTTCCTCTTCCACTTTGGTCCTGCTTGATTAGATGTGAACAGGGACAGGTAATTGTCATTTAGCATGCAAGGTGCTTCCCACCACGCTGAGCTGTCCATATGAGGTGCATTTGTGTTTCAAATCTAAATTCCAGGTCAGCCCCACTGCAAATGAGAGAGAGCAAAGTCATACAGACCAAGGCGGTCTGTAGGGAAATGGCTGCTCCAAGGATACCACATCCCTCTGCCTGCATCTAAGAAAAGCCAGAGGGACGGAAACATGCTGCTGTGGGCATCCTGTTAAGCACAGGCAAGGGTTGTATAGCTTTCACTAGTGACCTTTCAGCTTCCAAAATGTTGCCTCTAACTTCCTAAAATACTTTGCCTTTACTATCACATCTGTCCAAGAAGAGCTGGGAGGGAAGGAATTGAACTGGGGCCAGCTGAACACACTTTGAGCAACATGCTTCCCTGGAGATGCCAAGCTGAAGCCAAGCAGCAGGACCAGGCCATCCTGGGACCTGCAGAGAGTCCTCTCCACCAGCAGTTGCTGCCTAGATGCTGCCCTCAGGAGGGATCTCTCAGTCCCCACAGCCCAGCAGCCCCTGGAACGAGTCCCTTCCCAGCTCCAGGTAAGTCCTGAAGGTGATTGAGCAACCTCAGGCCAAAATGATGTCAGGTCTCCTGGCAGCATCAGGCTTCTGGTCAAAACCACTGCACCTGCCTTGTGTCTGTATATGGATTGTTTCTCTTGGAGACACTCCTGCTGTGTCAGAATGGGGTGTGAGGTTTCTCTCTCCTGTTGGTGCAGACTCAGGACAGGGCACCCCTGGGTGATGGGCAGGTGCTGGCAGAGCCAGTGGCCTACAAGAGATGTGCTGTACTCCTCATTCATTTGTCGGCTCTTCCTTATGAGTAAGATCCTCTCTAATGGGCTCAGTGTCGTTTCAGTGCTGGTCAGGAAAGGGCAGCAGGCAATGCCAGAAGGGAAAAATTATTCTGAAAGTGGAGGAATCCAGGATTCTCTGATGCCCTCCTCTGCTGGGTGAATAACAAGCCACCTGGCCACAGCGTTTGTAACTAGACTCTTCTCCTTATTTTTAGCAACTGATCTATGAGATCATTTTGCTATTTTCAGTTGTTTGTGACTTGGGACTTTTCTGCTGGCAACATGTTGAGTGGGAAGGAGTGTGGGGGACCTTGGCAGGACCGAGGGTTTCAAGCAATACTCTGACCTTGGAAGGATTGCAGTGTTCCTGTGAGACAACAAGGAGAAACAGAGAAACGGGCAATGTAAGCAAGTTTGAGGAAGAGCTAATCGCAGAGCAAAGCGTATGGGCTATCTCGTGGGTAGAAGGTAAGTTCTGTAAATATCAACCAATAATAAGTGAGAAAAACTACTTTGGACCAATGAAGCAAAGACACATCTGTACAAGTCTGAGAGAGGATGGGTATAAATATAGTGGTATAGAGCAATAAAGTGGCTCTTCTGGGCCTTTGGGGCTTTTCTGCACACACAGCATCTAATGTTGTTAGTCCGTCTCAACAGAGACAAAGGAGCACATAATCTGAGCTTCCAGCAAGGGGCTGAGCAGACCCTACATGCCTAGTGAATGACACTCATTTTCTGAGCAGTTTCTCTCCCCAGAACATCAGCAATCCAGGACATCAACAACAGTTTTTGAAATGCCCTCCAGGTTGTTCCTCCAAGAATAAGGAAGAGAATAAGCATGTACCCAGGAAAGGTCCAGACAGTCTTCATTAAACTGACCTGATCACTTCTGCAAGCAGGCAGCATCTGCCTGTAACACCAGATGTCGTCTCCTATGCCCTCTTCACAAGTGAACAGTATCTTGCTTAAAGCAAGAAATATAATTCCCACATAGGCCTTTTTGTGACCTGGTGGTTTCAGTGTGAAGGGTCTCACAGGAAATCATAACTTCTGCATACCCTACAGCATTCCCAGCATTAACACAGTGTTTGCTGCAAACATACGTGCCTGGCACTTGGGCACCATTAGCAGGCCCTGCCCTTCAAACAAGGCAGCTTGGTGATCTCCCTCTTGTGTGCTCCAATCCTGCTTGTCCTGCTGCATTACACACAGTGTGCCTTACATGACCTCTTACCTCAAAGTACTATGAGACTCTCATCCTGAGTGCCGCTGTGCATTTGTAGATGAATGAAGATGCAATAATTGACTGAGCAATAAGCCAGAGATACAATTTTATATCAAACCTGCAAAACTACTTACAGGATTCCCCTGACACTGCTTACACTCTGCTAAACTGTGGCTTCCTTCATCTATGCCAAAACTTTAACATCCATTAAACAGAGACAACCTCATGCAACCAGGGCAAGGCTCAGAAGAGGCAAGTTACCTGGGCTGTCCGTAAGTGGTGTGGCCCCAGCAGCACAGGGGCTGGGACCTGGGCTGCCAGCCGCAGCACAGCACACTCCTGCTTGGTGTTAGGCTAAGCCTTAGCTGCTTGCTCCTATGGCTAACAGCTCCCCCTCCAAATTTTTTTCACATTTTAGATGTGATTTCTTGGTAGCAGCAACCTCCTGGAATCACATCTTACCAGCCCCAAGTCCTCTGTAATGTCACTCTTCTCTCCCCAGGACATCCATCAGCCACTCCACATCCTGTCTTTGAAATGATAAAAGTTCTCCCACTGCAAAGGACTTTAAAATGAGAAGCTTATCCTCCTTCCCTAACAAACCTGTAGCACATCAGCCATCATCCATAAGTCTCTGCAGCAATTGCCACCTGGATGCCAGCAGTGCCACCATCCCCTCAGCTCAGTGTCCCCACATGGCCAGGCCCATGTCTCACAGCAGGATGCCAGTATCTGGACTGCACCCCAGTCCCACTGCACCTGTGTGCTGGGCAGGTGAGCACTGATGACTTTTAAGACCTCATCAGAGAAACAGGGTTTCCGGACAGGATGAAATTCTGACTCTGGAAAACCAAGGGTAAATCTGAGAGTAGGAGAGCTCAATTTCATCTGAGCAGGGCCCCAAGTTCAGAGTAAGCTTTGGGATTTCTGTGTGTTGGGAGCATTGGCAGGACTCCACCGAGAGAAGCACAGCCACTGACCCGACTCCTCACAGTCTGAGAGCCAGCAATGACCTCTGCAAGCCAGCGAACATGACACGTCTCAGCCTAGGGACTTTAGGGTTTGCACAGCTTCAAGTTCATCAGCTAAGCCACAAAAGTTATAAGCTACTTAGTTACATTTTCTATGGTGCTTCAAATGTATAAAGTGCTTATAGAAGTACAAAACGGCACTTACACTACCAAAAGAGGACTATTTATCTGGTTTTATTTCCTTACCAGTTAGAGGAGAGTGGAAGAAAATATGAACTTGCTCAGAAAACAAACAGACCTTTGAGTGTTATGAAAGCCTTTATACAATGATTTGGGCAAAGAGAACTGGAATTTCTTCTGTGAAGCATATTTTTCCTTAAAAAATGCCAGTTTGCTAAAACCAGAACAGTTTGCAGAAAGGCTGGGTTTCAGTGAATCTGCCCATTTGATTCCTGGTTAGAAAAGTTTTGAAACTCCTGAAATACTGAGTTTGTTGTCATAACTCCTCAAATATGAAGTTTACCTACAGTCGGAGTTTAAAAAAAATAGATTTAAAAAATGCAGAAAAACCCCATAATAATTAAAAATAAAATTGAAACAAAACATAATTTTTAAAAACCAAAATGCTTATACTGACCTAATACAAAACACATTGTGATTATCAGTTCACAACAGCTTTGAAATTTGGATTTCTGGAGAGTGGAAAGTTCACCCCATCCCCAGAGGAGACTGGTAACAGCCTTGGCAGGAAAAGCAGCAGGGGAGGTGGGGACTAGAGGGTAAGGCTTGATAGCTGTGCTCTAGAGTCAACTGCTGACTTTGTGCAATGGCATCACTTTCTTTACAGTTATCTCTTCCAAAACGGCCTCAAATAACTCCCTGACCTGTGGCTGTGCCCATAGTCATGCAAAACACAAGCTTTGCATTTGGACAGATGTGCTGGTTTTGACTGAGGCAGAGTTAATATTCTTCCTAGTAGCTCATATAGCTGTTTTGTATTTGCGCTGGAAGCATCCTTGATAACACAGAGATGTTTTCGTTACTGTTGAGAAGTGGCTTGCACAGAGTCAGGACCTTTTCTGCTCCTCACCCCACCCCACCAGTGAGCAGGCTGGGGGTGTGCAAGACTTGGGAGGGGACACAGCTGGGTCAGCTGACTCCAACTGACCAGAGGGATATTCCATACCATATGACATCATGCTCAGCATATCAAACTGGGTGGAGCAGGAGGAGGTGGAAGGACATTTAGAGTGATAGCATTTGTCTTCCCAAGTCATCATTCTGCGTGACGGAGCCCAGCTTTTCTAGAGATGGCTGAACAGCAGCCTGCCAATGGGAAGTGGTGAATGAATTCCTTGTTTTGCTTTGCTTGTGTGTGCAGCTTTTACTTTAAAATTAATTAAACTGTCTTTATCTCAGTCCACAAGTTTTCTCACTTTTACCCTTCCAATTCTCTCCCCATCCCATGGGCGGGGGGAGTGAGTGAAGGTCTGGCTGGGGTTAAACAACAGGCTAGTATGCAGCCATTACCTCCTCTGAAATGCTGCACACAAAATAAGTCTATCTAGTATCCTGATGCAAAAATAACACCAGTTAGAAATCAGGAAGCCCCTTGTGCTTCATGGCAATTTTCTCCCAGCAGCCACAACATGGTTTGCCTGAACCTGTTCGCAGCATAGGAAGGGCTGAGACAATGTTGAGTCGCCGTTATTTGTACCTGTTTTACTGACCTGCCCCAATTTGATGGGCTTGGGTTCAGTTTTCAGAATAGCACAGGTTTAAAGCAACAGGTGGTGCATTTCTGGCTCTCTCTCCCTCTTCAAAGTCAGTGTAAGACATCTGATGAAAAAAAGAACAAGCATTAAGTCAACAGTATGCCTTGGTCTTACCAACCAACACTAATTAACTTTAGAAAACTTATTACTGTTTTTCACCTGCTTTTTACTACTGTGAAGTATGTTTAGAGCAAGATAAATGTCCAGTCAAGATCCTGCCCTCTGTAAAAAGTATTTTTGTCCAGGAAATGTATTGGAACTAACTGGTGGGTGGGGGAAACCAAAGGAAATAATTAAAAACAGGTAAGTAAACTTTTTCCCTTCCTTCCCCCCACCCCCAGCTTTCCACACCAGAGAAAGCACACAAAACCAACTACCTTCATTCTAATTTTGGGAAAGTGGGG
>WTSP01014877.1:0-20739 GCA_025331215.1 Actenoides lindsayi | reverse complement strand
AAATAAAAAAAAAAACATAAAAAAAAATAAAATAAACTAAAATAACATAAAATAAAATATAATAAAATAAAATAAAATAAAATAAAATAAAATAAATCTCTTACCTGGCACAGGTAGCCAGAAGGACTGCTAAAATGGTCAGAACAAGAAAGTATTTGTTCTATCAAGAGCAGACCAGATACCCTACAGGTACTATCAGTTATCCATTAGGGAAGGAGAGCAACTAAAGATGAAGAGTGGAACTCATGTAAGATCATCAGGCATAAAAAAAAAATAAAAAAAAAAAGAAGTCAGGAATAAATGCAATCTTATTAGTAAAAGACTCCTTTTTCTTACTAAAGCCTTTTGCTTCTAACTTAATACTTGGTAAATTTATAGGAGGGGTTATCTGATATGGCACCTGACACTTCCCCCAAAAGGTATCTTCCATTCCTGTAATCTTATATTTCTGTTTCCTAGAAGGTTATCAACTGGCTTAATATCAACATCATATTTTGATTCATAATGCATGGTTCTTCTTTAATATTTAGTGACTCTTTAGGAGAGAAACATTGCTCGAAGGATTTTACATATCCTCAGAGAACCCCATGTCCTCCATTCTTCTTGTTTGAAATATCTACTTTCTTTTTATGGAGCTGATTCTTAGAAGTGTTTATTATTTTTCATCTTCACTGGGCAGGCTTCCTACTCTTACATGTTTTTAGCTGGCTTATGCATGAAATGGAACAGCCTCTACCATTTAGCAAGGGTCAGCTCCGTGGAAGTCTTACTGCACTATTCTACTGCATTCTCATAATGAAAAATTCCTTTTAGCTTATTGGAAAATTCTAAATTCTTTGGTTTGACAAACTATCCAGAGGTTGACTATAATAATATAAGGTATAAAAAGACACTCTTAACAATGAATCTTATGTGTCCTTTAAGCTTACTTGATGTTTCTCTCACAATTTGTAGGTGGTGTTGTAAACTCATTTGATTGTACGTCATAAAAACCTGACACCATGTTCATTTGCCTGCAGCATTCTGACACATAACTGAAAAAAATGTGACTTCATTATATCACTTGAAATAACCTGTAATACATAAGTACAGAACCAACAAACAAAGAAATCTGCAGACAACCGTATCAATTTCAGTGTGTGTATTGTGCTGACTACCTCTGTCTTCTTTCAGCTGTAGTCCCAGACTGTGCACTAAAATGAGCATTAGAATGTAAAATCATGTACAAGTAAAAAGTAACCCAAATAAACTACAGAGTATGGCAAGAAAATAAAAACCAAGCAACTGTGCATAAATAATTGTTCTATACAGAATATATTTAGAAAAAATTGTTCGATCTTCTGGTCAACAAGCCTGCCCAATCTTTTCCATTCATTGTCTGACTTTATGAGAAATATCTCTGCTTCCTTGATAAGGTGTTCCTGGCAGTAATACTCTCCAAACCTCTCTAGATAAATACCTGAATGTAATGAGGATTGCCAGATGTTAAATGCAAACAGCATAACTAAGTGTGAGGAGTAGCACGTAAGAAGGTACTGTCATAAAAAGGAGAAATACAGAATAGAAAATATTTATCATTTTCTTGCAATACTTTGAGGTTATATTCTCCTCTTGAGACATATTTTAATATATAACTGTTGTGTCTTTACTGAAGCAACTTTTTGCATGCATAGAATTGATAAGTCCAGTATTTCACCTTTTTTTATTATACCTGTCATATTTGATGGTGTTCATCACTTTCACAATTCCTCTGACGCTCTTTACTGTGTGTATCAGTAAATTTGTCTGATCCACATACTATCTACAACTGCAGCAGTAAAAGGTGTCACTGGCTAAGGAAATGTACCCTCTATAAATAATATATATATTTATCTTTTCTTCTACTTTGTCGAAAAACTTTTTTATTATCTGCTACAGCACACAATTTACTAATGCCAAAATTACAATATTCTTTTTGACAGAGTAGTTAACACTGCGACTTTTCTAGTGGAAAAAATAATTAATATTTAACTCTGTATGATGAACAAGGGGAGCACCTTTGAAAACTTGTTGCAATTGGAATGTCTTCATAGAAAAGGTAAAAATAAACTTGATGTGATAAACACTGGTTACATTACTTTTCAAGAATTTTTCCCAAACAGATATACTTAGAAAGTTTCAGACACAAATTTATTTTTTTGTTTTGTCCCTCTCAAGTTATTTGTATCTTTAATTGTCCAAGGAATAAACTCAGAGACCAGAGACAATTTTAACCAGGCACTTCAGAAAAGTTTATTTTCTATTTTTAAATTATTTCAACTCTGGAGACTGTGATTCATTAGGGCGAGTTTTACACAACCAGTAATACAGAAAAGGAACTGTATAATAGTCCCAGTGATTAAAAAATCATAAAACTAAACAAAAACGGGCTGTGTGTATGTGAGAGTATACCTCCAAGACTTCATAACCTCTTTTATATTATCTTAACTTTGCAGAAAAGTGTATTAGACTGTGTTGTTAGTATTTCCTCTCTCTATGGATATATATTCAAGATAATTTGTTTTCCTCACAAACAATTATCTGTATTACTGGTTTTAATAGGATAATAAAATTTAGAGACATGGATTAACAGGCATTTTATACATTCTGTATTATTACTGTTTCATACAACTGCAGTGATGAATAACGCATAGTGTAAGCTCTTCAGTTTAGCCTGAACAAGATAAACTCTTAATTTTAATCTGGAAAAAGTCCTTCAAGTCATCTACTATAATAATGAGACAACAAAACTAAATGAGTTTGAACTACTTAACCAGCACTATACTCACCAGGACTTTATTATAAAGTCTAACATATTAAGAAAGATTTTTTCATTCTTGTATCTGAATTTCATGAACAAAAGGGACTAGACAATTTGGTTGACTAGTAATAGAATTTTATTTATATAATTTCCTACAGAAATCCTCAGGCACTTTGTTGTATGTAACAGTATAAAACATTCCCTCCATTCCCCATAAATTACGTAATGTTTTACTTCTCACAAATTTCCTTAGCTGCTATTTCTCATAGTCTGAACATCCTCGCAAGCATTGTGCAGTCACAGTGTAAAAGTCAGTACTGAGTGCCTTTCCCTTCTCCAATCCCTCATTCAGTACTACAGTAGTCGAAATATTTGTACTGAACTATGTCACATCTACTCTTGGGCAAGAAGACATTTTCGACATATTTGTCAATTTGAACATTGGCTGCTCAAGTGATTTTTTTATGAGTATGGGAAAAAATGACTTTAATTAAGTATAAGTTCCAATTAATTTGCATTCCTATCTCAGGAATTTAAAGTTTTAAAATTGTCAATCTCTGTCATACTCAGTGCATACTAAGAAGAGGATGTGAGTTCTGTATCACTGAATGCAGGCGTATCTGTAAATGGCAGCTGAGGAAATATTTTTCCCTGTAGTCTCTCTTTTGCAAACCCTAATCTCAGGAGAGATGTTGAACAGAAACAGCAGGGTCTGTGTGGATGTATAAAAGAACATTTTTGCTGAACAGTCATAACATTGACTACCTAGATACTTTCAGTCAGTACAATTCACAGTCTCTCATCCTTTTCATATTTCCTAGTTCGGTCTGGTGATAGCAATAGAGGCGAACTAAGAGCATTGACAAGTCCTTCTTATCAATATACTGCACAGGAACACGTAAGAGGCAAGAAATGCCATGTAGTAAAGAAACATTAAAAATTACCAAACATTATAATTCCCTAAACCAAACATCAGCCTGTCTGCTCATCCAGAACACTTAAATTATTTATTTTTTTAAAATTTATCATCTTCATATCTAAAGGTACAGTCAATATTTTTAAGCTGCTCCTTGCAGCAAGAACTTATGTGTATCCTCCTGTTCTTAAAGAAGATTTGGTCTTCTGAAATGAAGTAACACAAAGACTTTTCATTAATAGCTCTGTGGGTGTCATCAGCTGATGGATAGGAAAATCTTCTTCATAGACAACAATAGGAGATGAGGCTCCTTTTACTCCTCTTTGCAGCTTTGACCATAGGTAGAAATATAGTAAATATTAAATATTAAAACCTTAAAAATATTCTGGTTTATATATTTACTATCTCCATCACTGACAAGCTGAAATTCTGTAAGGTACGAGGACAGAGTGGTTAACGACAGTGGTGATAGCATCCAAACATTTCCTGTTTCCACACAATAGCTCTGGATTTACTGAGGGAAACTATTGCTGAAACTGAGTATTGCATTGTTAGTACAGGATGGCAAAATGCTTCCAGAATGTAAGTTTCATCTTTGGGGCCCAGGTGCCCCCCAATTCCAGCACCTACTCTTTGGAAAAAATATCTGTCACTAGTTGCCTTTGTTCATGAAAAAGCAGATGTCACAGAGAGGCAGTTAGATAACAACAGAGAATAGTCAGACATTAAAAGCAACTCTGTGTTTCAATAAGTGGTCTCCTGATGAACTTCCTGGATGCCAAGGGAGCTCTTTATTCTGTAAATTAATGAATATTGATTGTCTAGATTGTGAATTGTTGAAATAGTCCCTCTATGTTATTGTTAGGTTGGGGTTTTTTTTCTGGATCAATAGCAACTATCCCAAATAGTATCTAGGGGTGTGTGTTCAACTAAGCAGATGTGAGACACTTATTTCCAACAGTCAGTTTGCATCCAATCACCCAGGTTTGAAAAGCGAGAATAGTAGCATGAGTACAGACCACTCTGCACCAACTGGCCTCAAAGCCAGGTAATAATTACAAGCACTTTTAATTTATTAAAATTTTTTTCTATGCGAAACAGGTGACTCTGTGATTGCTTTCCCTTCATAATTTCTGAACGCATTACAAAAATATCTCAAATATATAAAGAAGAGGAATAAAGACTCCAGAATTTACACTAGAACCAGAACTCTCTGAAAACAACTTGTTTCATTCATTAACTTAATTCCGTATTTCCAAATCATAAGTGAAAATAAAAAGGAAAACAAGCAAAAAGCAGCGTATTTTCTGGCAGTAGTTGGTTCTTTAGCACTTGATAGTCAGCCTTTAGTATGTCATTTAACTCATTCAGAAAATGTCAATTATTGTGATATATTATTACAAATTTGAGGAGTACTGTATACTAGACAAAAAACAAAACCAAAACCAAATCCAACACTTTTAGATTGACTGTACCATTGTTCTCTCACTCACTAAAAGACTCTTTAGATTTGGAATTAAATTCTGAACTGTCAGAGCTTTACAGAATTGTTTTAAAATGCCATCTCTACCTAGAATCTCTAAAAAATTCCTGCAGATTTCTCACAGTCCAACAAATTAACTTGTAATGCACTATCCTGAAATTAATATACTTTGGGAATAGGAAAGTAGAGAAAGGGATTTTCTTGAGCAAATATTAAGTTCATATAACATTAAAGACTTGAAACATCTAAAATTGTTCACAAAACCAAGTCAAAGGTACTAATGCACTGTTTCAGTACATTTAGAATTAAAATTTATTAAAATTCTGAATGTTTTTCCTGCTGCTTTTTAATTGTGTCTTATCAGAAGGTCAAAGGAGAGCTAACCCATGAAGGGCCCTAGATTTTTTTATCACCCTCTTTTATGGGAAAACGACACCCTATGTCCTATGAGAATTTTGCAGATATCATGTCATGTTTTGAAGAACTTGGCCTACCATATATGACATATGTGAAACGGGTCATTTTAGCAGAGGGCACTATACACACTCAGTAGACTGACCTCCACAAAATTCTAAGGTTATTAACGTATCTTTCAGAACAGATCAAACTGTCAATCAAATATGCCTGAGTAGATACAGTCAACAAAAGTAATTCTCATGATTTCCATTTCCTATTGCAATTTGTGGCAAAATTTTCATGTCGTATTCTGAGGATTGAATCACTCAACTCATATATTGAAAGACATATATATTAGATATAAAAATAAATCTGCAATATAGCATACCACGCTGAGCTATTATAGCTAGTCAGTATAAAGGAAATTGAGTGATACTTCCAAGCACTCATTCAGCACACAATTTAATAGGGCATTGTGCAATGTCTTTCTTCATTAGAAAAGAGAAGGAAAAACAAGTACAGTAAGCAAAAAATATGACTTTCATTTGCAACTGAGGCTCAAGTAATTATGTTTACAGCATGAATTTTAAAATTTTCTTGCTATTCAAAACTTTAGCCTGCTTTTAATTAACAGTTGCCTGTTAGTTGAAAAAATATAGCAAATTTGCATAGAAATAACCATGGCAAGCTGAAATCTTAATTTTAAGCCATTTTAATCACTTTCCTGGAGTGGTAATTACTTCTGGTTGATACATTTGAAGTGACTCCTTGCAGCAATTTAATATATTCACACCAATTGAAGTTCTCCCTGGTACTGAGAGATCATATGCATATGATATCTCCAGGAGCGGGCAAATCATATTTTTTTATCATGGCCTAATAATTAACAGAAATTCTTAGTCCATGTTTCTTGAGCTCCAACAAAATAAGCTTATAATTACTTGTAGCTGTAGGTAAGGTAAATATTTGATGTTGTAATAATGAATCAGTATTAGTGACATACAAGTCAACTCATGATATATATTTCCTTAGCCTTGGCCTTTAATAGCATTATAGACATTAATAACAATGGCAAGGTCAATTCTACTGCATTGGCTGTTGTTGCTTCATGATACAGGAAGATAACTTGGGTGACAGAGCCAGCAGAGCATCTAGATAATGAACTCCCTTGAGACTGATGCTGTTCATAGGCTGAAAAACAGGAGATTGCTATTAGCAAATTCAGTGCTGGAAAAATAGTTAAGAATATATTTTACCACTGAAATGTTTAAAAGATGATAAAAGTAATGCTCTTCAGTGCAAAGAATCTGTAACAGGTTCTAATTTAAACCTCTAATTCTTTTGCAAGCTGTATACATGAAACAATGACTGGGGGGGTTGGAACTAGATGATCTTTAAGGTCCCTTCCAACCCTGACAATTCTATGATTCTATGCTTTATTAAGATGTTTTATGAGTGTTGCTTTATGTCTCTTGCCTCTTGAAATCTTTTCAGAAACACAAAAAGGCTCATTCTAAATTACAGAAAAACTATTTTTAACTGATGTGAAAGAACAAAACACTCACTCAGTAAAATCCATTGCTTCCTAACTGGTACTGACATTTTGAGATCATGTGGAATAACTGTTTAGCACAGCGTAGCAGAGAGTGTAAAGAAGTTTGTGTTTGGTTTTTTTCTTTATTAAAAATATAGTTTAGTGAGCAGAATTCACTAATAAATGGAACATCTGAAGAGTAAGTTAGCTAAGTGCATTTTACTCAGAAATACTAAACCAGCTGTTTTGGAGTGCTCTGAAAACATTTCAGAGTATGCTTGCTACAGGGCTGATGGGATTTGGAGGCTCAGAAGTACTCAAAGGATGTATTTGATTTTGTAAACTTTGCAAAGTTATATAAGTTCTGTTTTCATCCCACTGTTATTCCTGCTCTTCAGTTTAATCTTGCAGATAGCTGAGCATTTCACAGGATTTCTTCACAGACTGTTATTTTATAGCTTCACAAGAAGTTAATAGGACAGATGTGAAAGAGCTAAACGTGTAGGAAGGAACTCAAATTGACTCAAGTGTTTACTATGGAGGAGGTAAGAAGAGGAGAGAAAAGGAAAGTACAACAAAATGTAGTGTCTTATGTGCTCACATCTTCAAATTTCCTATTATAGTTGTGAGGACAGGGCTGAAAGATAATCAAATGAAAATAGTGAATGAAGTAAAGACACTGCTGAAATATTAGTGAAAGTATTTATGGCAAGTTGGGAAACAAACTTTCAAAAAATTATTTACTACAGAAGTAGGAGATGTTTGTGAACAATCAGCTTTATGCACAGAGTATGAGTGCTTGTCTGGAGAATATCCTCAGTGGCATCTGCATTCTGTTCATCTTACTTTGCTTACATATAAAAAGCATTTAGCTCTCAAAAAATGAAAATTACTTTATCTAAAAACTGAGAAAGAATAACCCAAAAAGTATGTGCCATTTCTGGCAGTCATAGGAGGATGAGAACTTTGATAGAGAAATGGAGGTGAAGACAGTATGGAACGCAAAATTTAGAAGTGAAAAGAAGAAGATAGGCAGAGGTTCACATTTCATGGTTGTTAAAAATCATTAATTTTGTACAGGGATAACATAGTCCTGGACAGTTGTTAATGTCCATGTTGCCAAAGGCATTAGAATAAGGAATCTGATGAATGTTGTTGGCAATATTTCATTATCTACTTTCTTAATCATAACGATTAAGTTTAGGGTTTTTTTAGCATGCATATCAGGACTAAACTCTCTTTTGCCCTGATGCAAGAAAGGGTCCTCCTTCCTCCACACTTTTTTTTTTTTCCTTTGTTTTTATGGGTTTTTTTAACATCACAGATCAAAGGAATCTGGAGGGGGAAAAAAAAAAAAAAAAAAAGAACAAAGATCAATATTTTGGAGGAAGGAACAAAGAAAGAGACAGAAAAGCGCTCTCTGCTATGTGTGGATAGCACATAAGCTGTGATGGTGGATAGAGAGACAATAGCAACCGTTCCCTCTAGAAGGTTGTGCAGGGTGCAGCCTGAACTCTCACACCTGAACTTATAACCTCCAATGTGTTTGGATGGACCAAAAGAAGAAGCTCCACGGAAGAGTCGAGGCCATACTCTACACAGTCCAAAGTTCCCCAATGCCACACCTGAGACAGAAAACACACTGAATCTTCTTATACTGCCTCATCTTGAGTGTATAGCTCTAGTCATCTTACTGAATAGATTCCTTCCCTATCTTTCAAATAAAAGAATCAAACAAAAGAACACCTTTCAGAAATATGGAACTCTGTCCTATCATCACTATATCAGTTGGAACCCTGCACTCTTCCTTTTCTCTGTGTTGAGGCAAGATACTTAAGAAATGGTCTAGAAAGCTTACATTTGAACTGAAGGACTGGCTTTAGCTAGTTGCTTTGAACAGGAACAGATAATTAAATAAGAAAATTGCTGTACATTAATACTTTGTCATAAATAAAATAGTGGCAGAGCAGTTACATTCTTCTGCACTTTCCATAAAGCTCTACATACTACTTTCCATAAACTTTTCCATTATATATGAAATTAACTGAGAGAGAAGAAAGAAAACATATAATAAGGAATAATAATGATCTCACAAGTTACAAGAAACATGGAAAAGTTTATTTTTGTAATAAAAATGTTCCCCCATTTCAGTTGTTGATTGTTATCAAAAACAGTATAACTACTGCTGTAATTTTCATTTTCATTTCAATTTGTCATTGGTTCAAAACTGAAGTGGCTGTAAATTATCTTTAATCTTGTGAAAGTGGTACATATAAAATAACTATAATGAAAATAATAACTTAAAGTTAAAAAATTTCTCCATAGGTCTTCATTACATGTGAATGAAATATGGAGTTGAAATGTTAAATGCAGTTCTTAAACAGGCCTGTCTTAATTTTTAATTCTAGAGACTTACATGATATGTAAAATGAGATAAAAAGTGCATTTACCAGCAGCTTTCTTAATCATCATAGTAGTTACTCTTGGCCAGACGAGTACTTATGAAGTATGGCATTGCTGTTGGCAAAACTATTTATCTGTATGACACTGTATGTCACTTTTGAACTTCGACTTGACATCCATAAAATTACATTTTCATCAAACTGAAAGATCAAGCTTTCTGTGCTGACTCACTTGGGTCAACATTTTGCAAATGACTGGATTTACCACTTGAACTATAAACCCTTTGTGAATAATTTTGCGCATTGATGTTTGATAGCCTAGGGCACAGATCATAATTTCTGAGCTAAAGAAGAGGTGTCAAAGCAAAATTAATTTCTTTTCTGCATACCGGATTACTTATTCCAAAATGCTTTCTCTTATGGTAGTAGTTATGTCTTGCAAACTGTTAAATTAGTTGAATTCCCAGACATTATAAACAACCTATTTCCCCTAGGACTTGCTTTTAGTATCTTTACATTAGTTCAGAAGGTCAACTGCCACAGTAGACCAAAAGCTTTAACTGATAATAGATTTTGGTTTTTCCTGGTGGGAAGCCTTTGGCTTGATTTTCAGATAGTGTTTTCAAACTCAGGAGAGATATGAATTGAAGATGAGAGTGCAAAAGAGAAAAGCTGCTGTTTGTTTCAATTGACCAGAGTGATTAGTGGTGTTTCATCTGTCTCAGTACCTGCAGCTTAGAGATGGATGAGATTTAACACACAGCTGGATAGCTGATCTCAAAAGAGTGATAGCCCATAGTGCCCTACATGCCTTGGTTACATATCTGAAAAGCTGTCTGGAAGTTTGCCCAAGATTTTCATATTACAAAGTTGTATCTAAGCAACTGCAGATTTTATTCTTTTTGGTTGTCAAAAGTTTTTCAGTGGAAAAATGTTTCACTGAAAATTGTCAGTTACCCCGGTCTTCTGAAATGTCTCACTCAAAACAAAATTGGTTACACAAGCTTTACCACAGCCCAAGGGAGGATAGCAAGTCACTGCCTAGGATTTCTTTAAAGTCCTCACAGATTGGCTGTTAGTAGAAGTTGCAGAATCTCTTGGGAACTAGTTTAGCCCAGAACATCTCCATCCCCCTAGGCAAACATGCCTTGTCATTGTCTGCAGATGCTCTGTGAAACCAATATTCTAAGACCACCCTCACAAATATCTTTTAGTAGAGCTTCAAGTGCTCTTGTCACCAGCTCCTCCAGGCAGTGTTTTACCCAAGAAACAGCAGTGACTTCAAATATCTCATCTAGAGCTCTCTACCGAAGAACAGGTGTGAATGCTATTCTAACTGCTAGCTGTCTTCACTGGAATGGTATTGTATGTGATGTGGTTTATACATAAGCATGCTAAATAAATCTTAAGCTTGGCTTTGATTTTTAGACATGTACTGTCTCTATATTTTCCCCACAGTTCATCCATCCATATCATGCTGTGTTTTGTATTTGTTCGTAGAATGGTGTTGATAACACATTGATGTTTTGGCTACTGCTGAGCAGTGTTTGCACAACTTCAAAGATGTCTCTCTAACCCTTGTCCTAAAAGGCCAGTTGGCTGAGCTGGGCAAGAGGTTGGGAGGGGACACAGCCAGGACAGCTGACCCAAACTGACTGAAAGAATATTCCATACTGTATGATGTCATGCTTAGCAACAAAAGCTAAGAGAAGGCAAGGTTGGGGTGGTGGCATTTGTCTTTTGAAGCAACCGCTATACTTAGAGAGGCCTTCCTTCCTAGGGAGTGGCTGGACATCACCTGTTGATGGGAAGTAGAGAATAAATCTTTTTGTTTTCCTTTACTTACATGTGCAACATTTATTTTGACTCACAAGTTTTTAATCTGATTTTCTCCCCTTGTCCTTCTGAGAAGGGGAGTGATAGAATAGCTTGGTAGGAGCTGGCATCCAGACAAGGTCAACCCACCACAGTTAGATATAAAATCACTTCTTTACTGCATTCTCGAACATCACTGGTAACACATCAGAGAACATGCTATGTCTTCAACAGGCATTTTGGACAGTTTATGAAGGCATAAAACTCCTATGTCCTTTGTGGTTTTTACATCCAAGTGCAATGAAAATGAACAATGAGCTACCAGGTCCACCCATGAAGAGACGTTTTAGGATTAAATAGTTTTATTTCTTACCTTCTGTAGGTGAATGAATTGAAAATATTTGTCTATGGATGTAAATCTAGGAATACCTTGAGTGCAAAGAAACCACCAGACCTCTTGAAAGTCAAGTAGATCTGGGAATTCATTTGATTTATAAGACTAAGTATGATGAGTGGGCAGAAAAATGGATTAAATAGATTATGTACACAAATTTTTCTTCTGTGACTTACTGCTCTTTCAGGACAGATGATTTGGAGACACTGTTAGTCAGGACTTGGGCTCTGTCTCCCTTCCTCCCTCTCGACACACATTTTTCTGATATCAAGTACTCTCAGAGGACAGAGCTCAAGCTCTGTAATCCAAAGTTTCAACCAGCCAGCAATGGACTTTTCCTATGTGTGAATGAAAGGCATGCTACAGATGTTCACAGAGCTCAAAACGGGGCTGAGTTGCTCTTGTAGAATCCTTCTCCCTCCCAGTCATAAAGCAGATACAGATTATTCCCTTGACAAAGGCAGTTTATAGGCCTATGATTCTGATTAGTTGTATAGTTTGATTTCTTCACTGCTGACATTCCTGTATCTTCTTTGTCCTTAAAAAATTCCTAACATTCCTAATACATCCTAACATTCCCTAACACACTTACATTGGCAAAAGTGCAGCCATCAGGCTGAGGTACCCGTTGTGTACTTTGTCACTGTGGTTTCTGCACTGATTTTTACCTCCCGCTTCCCCAAGTTTTCTGCAGTTTTGTAAAAGATTGATCTTCAAGCAGTGCATGAAAGATTGTTTCTCACAAAGAGAGCACACAGGCATTGTTGACTGCTGTGTCTGATTGAAGCTAATCTGTTGTCTAGGTTATGACATATATCATCTGTACATGTTTTATATAGTAGTTTAGGTTATATGACGATGATGGTTCCACCTGCTATTACCAAGAGCAGTCATCATCATTAAAATAATAGAGTCTATTCAGTCTGTCAGTAGTAGTCTTTAAATTACTTTGTTTTGCAAATAAAGTACACTCAGTCTCTTAATACATCATTTAAGTGGTCTGTAAACTAACAGTGTTTTGATTTATATATTTTAGCTACATCCTCAGAAACAGTTTCATGTTTTCATTTCAAAAATTTTGTAATCACCAGTTGCTTTGGGAGCAAGTGATTCTGTAAGATGCCTCCACATCAATTATTCCTTTCTCTTGGTACCTAATAAGGACTATGAAATCACCAAACTGAGTGTGAATTTTCTCTCTTAGTGGATATCATAAAACTGCAGCTTTTTGCTCACTATTTACATTAACAATATAATGTTGTAGGCTCCATTCATGGAAAACCCTGTGCTTTACTGAGCTATTCAAGATTTATTTTTACTCATAGTGTTTCATCTGGAGATTGTGGATTCATATATTTTCCCTAGTATTTCTAAATTAAAATCTCATCACAGTTGTTGCTCTCTTTGCTGCCACTGTAAATAAGATATGAAGGAATCACATGTAGTCAGCAGGATAAAAAAAACTACAGAAACCTTTGCAGTGGTTTCACAGCTGAGATGTGAATGTGAAGTGCACTTACTATTGTGCTTTATGGATCCACAGTCTTTGTACCTACTAATGGAAGTGATTATTGCATTGTAAATTCTCTCTCAAGCTTACTGTATCCTCACTTCCCTACCTAGATGATTTCTAAATAGCCACATTTACTAACTGGTACTGTTACAACATCCCTAGCTACATATTTGAGACCTTGAGTGGAAACTGAATTTTTCTGTTAGATGGAAAACGTTAATATATGCATGTGAGGCAAAATAATTTGGATTCAGGACCTAGACAATGTCAGCCAACATTTTTGCAACTTCATTATAGAGCAAACAAACCATGATTTTGTGGGTTTTGTTTTGTTTTGGGTTATGTTTTTGTCGTTGTTGGTTTGGTTTTGTTTTGGTTTGCTGTTTTTTTTCTGTCTGCAAAGAGTGTTCCATTCCCATCAGTGTGAATGATTAAATCCCCTGGTATGAACTTGCCAGAAGTTGCCTTGCCAGCATTACAGCCTCTGCTCAGGCTAGATGGACACTGTGAGGAGCCTACATCAGGCTATGGGTGACAGGGCAGGGAGCAGGACATAGGGACCCACACCTCAGGGATGAATACATAACTTATGAGGTGCATTCACACTGCTTGAGGATCTTTGGGAGCACTGGGGCACACTCAGACCTGGAGAACCCACTATCTCCAGGAGGGCTGCAATGGGAAATCCACATTTCTGGGAGGGAATGTGCATGTAATCCTCGCTGCTGGGAGAGGTAACTATGGCTTTCTATAGGGATGAGAACATTCTAGGATGCATTATAGAAGGGTATTTAAAAATTCATAGATGCATATTAATATTTTTGCACATCTAGTATTGTGTTTTACTCATAGCGTGGTTTATCTGTTGCATTGTAAATATTGATCTTGCTTATGTGGTGCAGTGATTGCTGCTTAATTACATGTTGTTAATAAATCAATAAACCACTTTGATTCTTATTCGGTTTAAATTATGTGGACAGAGCAGGTTTTGCCTGAGAGAGCCATCTGGTGTTTGTGATTAGCAGGCCAGCTGCATCCTGCTCTTTGCTTATTTTAAAGTAACAAATGGTTTCCAGCTATAGCAGGAGCTGGAGTCTCCAATACAGCTTTCTGCTCAGTTCTCATGTAAACTATTCTTTACAGCAAGAGTTTGTAAAACTGCTGACTCGTTAGTTATCACTGTGAACTCATTGTTGTTCTTCTATACCCAGAGGATAAAGGAGTTAAGCACAAGTCAGCCTATGAAGCTGAATGAACATAATGTTGGGGTCATTACATGTTTTGGCACAGAAAAAGACACTTTCAGAAAAGTAATGAGGTCAGTTCAGGCCATATCCTGATATCCTGTGTAATCCATGTGTGTGTATTTAACTTCAATATAACATTTCTACAGTAATTCAGACAGAAAGTGTTCTCTTTACAGTGTACTTGGCTGTTGTCCAAAAAATATTTTTTTCATATATATTATATATATATACATATAATTCTAGGCTGTATTATAGTCTGCTGAATGTCATGAATGATAGTGTTTTCTGTCAGATTGAAAGAAATTAGTACTTAATAAGCACAGGCCTTTGATAGGTCTTTGATATTTTAATAGGGTGACTCCTCAGGTAGCCAGACATGTGTTTGCTCTGATCCTCTCTCCAGATCATCTGTCTTTAGCAACACAAAAAAAGTCTACAGCCAATTGGCCCCTTTTTCGTTCTTTTGGGCAATGTCCCTCCTGAATGACAGCTGTAAACCAATTAATATATTAACCAAGCTTCACCTGTTGTTTTCAGCATTTCCATGCAGCATAAAATCTTTTCATTTGTTCATAACTTTTAGAAGAGTGCTTGCTGAGAAAGGTCGGGTCAGGACAAGGTCCCAAACCTGCAGCTTTGCTCTTCTAGTTGCAAGTCTCTGCTGGGTGCCCAGGCGGAAGTTGCTGGGCTGACAGCAGAGAGGGAAAATAAGAGGAGGCAAAGGGGCAGAGGGACAGAAAGGACTGGAAAGCAAATTAGAGGAAAGGAGGAAATGGGATCTGAGCCTGAAAGGGGAATTGAGCAAACAGGAGGAATGGGAGGCCAGAACAGGGCTTGTTTAAGGAGACAGGAACTGGGAACGGGACAAAAAAGAAACAAGGAGAACAAGGCAAATAAATGGGCACTGAGGGCCACTGGGTAGCTGAAGCTCTGACCTAGCAGGAAGATATGAGCATTAGCTGCATACAAGTGAAAGAAATCCAGAAAATAAAATTATCAGAGCATTTAATCTGATCCTTATGTCATTTTCTTCATATTATACAGGAACCCTGTATCTGCCGGAGGAAAAACATCCAGGTCTGCAAGGCAGTGTGCATCTGTCCTCCTCTGCCTACTCTTTCCAAAACTCTTGCTTTATTTAGTACATGTTTTCCAACTTTTGCTAAAGATTAAAAAAAACGTATTTTAGAGAATAACTAAATCCTCAGAGTTCCAGTCATCCAGTCCACTAGTTAAAGGAGCAACTGTGCAAAAAATAATTTGTGATCATGTAATAAAAGGCTGCACCCTGAAGTGTATAATCTGCTGAGAAAATGAAGGTAACGGAGGAGTTTCATAGCTTTTGAATCCTTCACTTTGTAAACTTAATAATTTATTTTCTTGTTGGGAGGTTTCTTGTCTGAAGTGAAATGTGTATTACACCAGAAGCCCCAAAGTGTTTACAACATAAAAGGACACCTGCTGGTACAAGGATGTAGTCATGCACTGTATCACAAAACTAGAAGTCAAGCATATGCTGATTATCCCATTCTTCCCTACTTTTTAAGTGTTGGCCAGCTGGCAGCTGTCAAGGTGGCTTTACAGGGCAATGGATGTCTTACCAGGGTTACTGCTGAAAATGCAAAAAAGGAGGCAGTAGATGATACCTCAGAGGCACAAATAACTTAAATTGGGAGGGGTGAGGCAGGCAAACCAGGTTAACTATTAGAAAATAAAAGGAACAAAATTCTAAAACAGTTGCAATGGGCTTGAGGGTGAGGACAAGGGCTTTGACCTTGATGTGATAGAACAGGAAAAGCAAGCGCTTAATCACCCACAAAGCATCTTAAGCAGCTGTTCTGGTCTTCACACAGATACTCATACAGCCTGACAATTTGGTTAGCATTTCAATTAATAAAACGTTTTATGAAGAATCAGTTGTACCTCCAAGTTCTCATCTTTTATGTAGGTTTTAATTACTTATTAAACACTTGCAGCCTTGCTTGGACTATACATGCTGAAAAAATAACTTGGCCTTTCTGAAATGAATCATTAAAAGTATCTTTGCTCAAAATTTCCCATCAGATAGAAACACAGGAACCATCCTTTACTTCAATACAATGTTAACATCCCGGAGTAGGTTATATTTACATTTTCCAAAGGTGCTAGTTTTCCCAACTTCTATATTGGAACGTTCTATGATTCTATGAACTTAAGCACACCTTTCCTTGAACTTTCCTTCAAAAATTGCTTGTGACATAAACTAAGAAAAATGTCTTTGACAATTACGCAGCCATAACATTTCCTCAAACTTGAAAGAGTTCCTTATCCACTGGTGTTACTGTGCTGTTGTACAGAAGACAAGCACAATGACAAGTCTTTCAGGTCTCAGATAAGAAGAATGGGCCTGTAGACTTTCTACTAAACTCCAAAAAGCCTGCACCCAGACTCTAACTACACAAGTGCTCACAAATGTACCCAATGCAATAATACTTGCCTCCTGGACACTGGTATGCCAGGTAGGCCACTGGTAGATCACTCTTTGCTGCCAGGGTTACTTCACACTATGAAAAAACCCCAAATGTTTATTGAACAGAAAACTCAGAAAAAGGGATAGTGATTACAGGACTCCATGCAGTTCTGCTCATTTACTGGTCAAGCAATTATATCAACACTGTGTTTCTGTAGTCTACTAGATTCTGACATTTTTTATATTTATATTTAATAAAAAGTTCAACATCAACACAGTGCAGTTCCAGTTCTTGCTGGTAATAACAGAACCTCGTGAAACATTACTACCATTCCATGGAATACTGAATGTCGGGTAAAAACTCTGGTAATTGCCATTATCAGATCAGACCTTTGAACTCCCTCAGGACCTAACTTCCAGTTGCTATTGGGATAGAATGCATCACCAACAAACACCTGCTTAAACTGAATAAATGTCTTTTTGTATAGCTCATAGAAAAATATTTGAGACTTAGCAGTTTTATACTAAACTGATTGGTTTTTTTTTATTGAAGAAATTGATTGGAAGAGCCTGATATTGGTGCTGACAAGGTTAAATGTACCCAGTAATGATGAAGCACGCAGCTGGCATCACCCTCAGGGTCCCTTGGCACACAGTAACACATATAATGTGCCAGTCCCCTGTCACATGTATAATGACTTATTTTCATTGACACATTAAATAACGTGCTGAGCTTGCAAACTGAGTAGTGCCTGTGGATACAAGACGATTAGTACAAGCTTTTGCAAATTATGACTGCATATCTGAAATAAATAAATACCTAGGCTGGGACAAAAAAATGAGAACTTGGGAACAGATTTCTGAGGATAAAATAAAAAATGTGCATCTTACAAACATCTTCTGATCTACATATAACACTGTAGTGATTTTTTATTTTGCATACAAATTAATTTTAAACTTTCAAGCGTTGATGCCTCATATTGAAACTTAAGGTGAAAATGATCGTCAGAAAATGCAGCGTAGAAAAAACCCATGGGTGTACCATTTTTTTTGCTAAAATGAAGTGTAAGGGAAACACTTTGTGAAGTTCAGGCCAATGTTTCATCAACTGTATTAATTCATTTTTTCTAATGTTTTTAATTTACGTGCTTTTATACCTACAATATATAAGGCTGCTGAATGGAAGTGTGATAAAATGTCATTTTAGACACTTCATCTTCTGAGTTCTCTAGTCTATGGGATTCAGAAAAAAATAAAGAAATGTCCAAAGCTGCACTATTCAGATATTGTTTCAGCCTTCACTTAAAATAATTACCAGTAACATTGCAATAAAATCTGCGGGTTTGGAATTAAAGACCCTTTAATAGGTTCAGAACAAAACCATTATTAGTCTGGAAATGAAAAATGAGTCAGTAAGAGTACAGAATACCACCATCTTTGATGTGGAAAAGGTTAAGGAAATGATGAACAGCAATAATACATTTTTAATATTTTAGTGTGTTGTCATCTCATTTAGTAATTACATATAAGCACTTTGTACCTTCTTTATAGTGATCAATCCAGCTTTTAGAGTGATTTTGTTATGATCATCAATATTCTATTCCTCTCCACTGCAAAAATGCAGAGAATATTCTATTTCTTTTGTAAATATTAATGGACAAAATGTAACATTTCACAAAATAATCTGATCACATTTGTTTGCTGCAAATCGAGATAGTAACCCCAGGGGTATATTTTCTTAATGACAAACACACAGAATTTCAAGAACAGCTTATTCTTTTGTACAATATATTGAGAAAAGCTTTCCTTCAGCTCAATAACAATGATATATACTAACAGCTTACCTTGTAATTAAACCAAAGAAGCAAACATAATTGCACAAATCTTATAAACTCACATTACTGATTTTCTCAGATGCTTTATCTTCTTTTTGTTTCTCTGTTGTTTCCTTAATGAATAGATTTTTATTAACTATAATTTCTCATAACATGTTATGCAAAATTATGTTTTGAGCACATCAGGGTTCTGTTTATTTTCTTTGATGATTATATTACACTGCTTTTTTCCTGCATAGATAGATTAATTTTTTCACATGAAGGTAACTCCAAATTCAGATGACTGCTAGAATCGGTAAAAAATTTTCAGTAGTTACATTAATTAAAGTTTGCCTGTCAGTTCATACCCTGTGTGTTGCAGGCTGCAAAATGTATGTAAATGGATGTAACACATTTATTTTTAACTATACACACAGTTTCTCTGAATAATATTTCTATGTGATTCATTTGTAAAAAGCTTGTTAAAAATATCATAATACCAGGCGATTTTGATTGGCACCACCCACATGGCGTATTTCTGTTATTTGATTTGATAAATTTTACTTCTGCATTTAGTTTTGTTTATTTTTAATTAATGCACTATTTTTATTTTAAAATATTTTCTATAAATAATTTCCAGTAAATTAGAGTGAAAATTTTATTGAAAAGTATATATAGAAATATATATATAATGCATTTAGCTTGATTTTGTTGTAGAATATCTATGAGCAGATTACATTTCTTAAATCTTATTATTAAAAAAAAATAAAAATTTGATGGGTTATAAATCTATGGGTTTCATGTAAAGCTTTCCATATGTTTGTTTAAATAACAAATAAAAAAAATGTGTGTCTATTGACCAGCAAAGTAGATGTGATTTCCAGCACTTCATTTAGTACTGGAGCTTTTTTTTAATTTTCACCTGGTTCACCCACACATGTACCTTTTCTATTTAAATCAAGATCCAGAAGAAAAAGAAGAGCATATGCTCCAGCATGGACTTAAAAATACTGCTGGGTTAGATGTGATCTATACTGCTTTGTTTCAATTGCTCAAGGTAACACTGTTTGTTTTGTTTTGTTTTGTTTTGTTTTCTTTCATAGGCATGACTTACTTCTGGTGTAAATATTCATGTTTTAAAATCAGTGTGACCTTCATAAATGTAAAGTTAAATTCACTCAGTGACTCACAGGAATAAATTCAAATAGTTAAATATTCAGGGCAGGCAAATAAGGTGAAGGATGAGTATAGATAAAACAAATTAATCCTAAAAGTTTATTACTAATATTTGCTGTTTATTGGCTAATCTCAGAAAATCCTTTAGTATCACGTGAGGATTTTCATCTCAGTTGGGAAGGACATCTCCCCATAGACCCTTGCAAAGTTAGCTCCTTCATAATCTTGTCAGTGTGTTTGGTATACTGTTGTAGTTTAAAGAGTGTTTCACATAATCACCTGTGTCTTGCTGGTATCTGTTAAACTTTAATAAAATGCTCCCACCCCCCTCCAAATCTTGGAAAAAGAAAGAAATGTCATTTTAAAGTTTTCATCGTGCATGTCTTGTGCACAAACAGATATTTTTGCACTTTGATTTAACAGTGGAACTCATTTGCTACCCTGAACATAATAAGAGATACTGATGGATACTCAGGATGTAGGTATGAGCACTTCCAAACACAGAGATGGTAAGTTGAGTGCTCCTCCTCTCAGCTAGGAATTGGCATAGGGGCCTATGGATACATACAGAGTGACATGATGGAAAGGGTGACAGGAGTTCCTGGCAGGAGGAAGCATCTGTCTATCAGCCTGTTGATTGCAAGATTGGCATTCTTCATGACATGACATGGATAACTACCTTGGTGACATGATGATGCTATCAAGATATTCTGCTGCAAACTTGTAATACTGCTTAAGAGCTTCCCCCCCCCCCCCCCCCCCCCCCCCACCACACATCGCATCGCGTTTACAGCTAGAGCGCAAGATGAGCAAACTGCACC
>WTSP01014876.1:0-18479 GCA_025331215.1 Actenoides lindsayi | reverse complement strand
TCAAATTATTGTTAAGAAAAAAGAAAATTCTGTTTGTGCAAGGAGAGGGGAAAATCTCCACGATTTTCTTAAAAAATAAAAAAAAAACAAACCACCCAACCCCCCCCCCCCCCCCCCGATCTAACAGAAAACCCCACAAAACAGAACAAAACGAAACCAACAACAAAAAACAAACAAACAAAAAATCAACCCTAAAAACAACAGAAGATCCAATTTTAGAAAGCCTGGGATTAGAATACATGATGCACTGTGGATTGGATGATACATTAAAGCTGTGAACAGTTACTTTCTATGCTTAAGCATGTAGAACAGAGCACAGGGAATGAGTATACATTGGAGAGTACAAGAGCTGAAGTCATCCTTTTGAGGGGATAATAGAGTCAGAAGCAGCACACTAATGATTTCCCTTTATTCTTATTTTCTTTTTTTTTCTTTTTCTTTTTTTTTTTTTTTTGTGTAGAGCTAGGTTTGATAGTCAAACATTGAAAAAGGAATAGAGGAACAGTAGTTTCTTAAACTGCAGCCTTTTACCCTGAAAACGTACTGGAGCTTGGTCTTGGCAGACCTGGATATGGGAAACTGTTTTCCTCTGTCGTATTTGGCAAGCCCTCAAAAGAGTTAGAAGTGCTTATGATGACCTCTGTGACTTCCCCAGCAGCTTGTAAAATGCCTGATCAACTCTTCATTGCATACAGACTAATAACAGGTCTCATCACAAACTGAAAAAAAATGTACAAGATTAGTTAAAGATAGTATGTAAGAGTGAGATTACTTTTTTTAGTCTTCTCAACAATTCCACAATCAGCTGCAGAAAGCTGTTAAGAGGTTTGAAGGAGGCTTCATTAATCATGAACCATATGATTATTGAAAACCTGCAAACAAAACTATTTTCATCTCTTCCAGAACACAGACCTGCCCATTTAAGTATGACAAGTATAAACCCAGCTTAATTTGGGTGAGAAGAACGGTAACAATGTGTTTGGATATAATCCATCCTAGTTTAGAAGGGAGAGAGTATTAAGAAAGCAAATATTCCCTACAGTGAGCCATCGTACGCCCTTCCCCAACTGGAGTCAGAACATCTTGTTTGTATAGAAAGTTTCAGTATTTGCCAGCCAATACAATTTTCATACACAGTCCTCAAGGAAACTGGACTTTTGTCTTTTTATCTCTATTTAAAGTGAGTTGTGAGAACTATCTGTAAACCATCTGGAGAAGATAAGGCCAAGAAAAAATCAGTCTTGCTGGAAATGCTTGTGTTGGGGGTGTCTATGGAAAATTTTTATGAGGAAACAGAGAAGTGGGTTTGTGTCCCTGGCAATTGCAAAGGTGCTACTCCGTGAGAGACGGATTATTTAAATAACTGTGTAGAAGACTGTAAATTGAAGACTGAAAATTAAAAGGTGGTCTGTAAAGTGGACATAATGTGTTGGGGTTTTTTTTGTTCTGTGTTACTGTGGAATGGAATAATGTTCCAGCAAATTTTTTTTTTTTTTCTTTATTCAGTGGGAGTTTTTTCCCTTATTTGTGACACAATAAAAATAAATTTTACACTTCCTTTAGTATTTGAGATATTTCTGTTGTTGGACTGAAACATCCCTTTACAAAAGTGCTGTGTAACTGGTACAGTGCTTTTCACTGATGTTAGGTAGTGAGGACCAAGAAATACAGGCAATTTCAATTGCTTCTGTGGCTATGTCCATGTTAGGAAATAATACAGACTATTAGGAACAAATCTGTAGAGCTGAACAGCCAATTGCACTATATTTTTTTCAGCATATTTTCATTTGGCTAGCTCTAACTGAGTCCCATAGAGTGAATGCCCATTTGCAACCAAAGCGTATCAAGCACATTCCTGGTCTGCAGTTTTTCATATGAAAGAATCCACTTCCAGTGCTTCCAAACAGCTTTACAGGGCAAACCAAAGCACCAAAGTGCACCAGAACAGAGTTTGTTTTAAAGGCACGCTCTGGATTGAAACTTAAACATTCATGTAGATGCATGATATGTGTCATCATTTTTTTTTGTGGCAAGAATTAACCCACAATATGGAAAGAAAACATGGCAGAAAGCTGGAGAGGAGTGAAATAAAATCAAGGAAGGTGAAGTCCTCCACATTGCTACACATGGCATGCCCAAAGCACTGGGTATATACAATATGTTCTATGGAGAGCCTGAGGGACCTGTAAACTGCTAGATAAATCCCATTCAGTGAATATTTTGATCCTCACAAGAATGTCACTTGGGAAAGGCACATTTTTTACAAGAAACCAGCTGCCAGATGAAACCATTGACCATTGTTAAGATCTTTAAAATAAAGCCAAGTAATGTGAATTGGAGCAGTTAACAGATGGATGAATTACTTGTGATATAAGTGATAACCAAGTCAAAGCAAGGTGAGAAAAGGACTTGACATTGCAAAGAACAGCGGATATTTGCAGGGCTAGTAAAGACTGCTTCCCAAATAAAAGTGTTAGCTAGTGGTGAAAGAACTGGAGTGTATCTAATTAAAAATGCATACCAAAGCATAAAGAGAGAATACAAGGGTAAACAAATGGCAGAGACCAGACTTGTTTTCAATAGATGTAAAATCAATCACAACATGGTGAAAAGGTCCTGCAAGAGAGGTTCAGTGTCCTGTATACAATGAAAGCAGCCATTTTGCAGAAAATAGATTGCTTTCAACTCAACTTGTAAAGATATGCTAAAGAAAAGCTATCCACAGCTATACTGCTGGAGGATGTAATGATGGTGACAACAGTGAAAGTAATTATAATGACTTATTAAAGAGATGGTAGGGATGATTCTTTTCTATAAAAAGAGATTGGCTGCTCAGCCAGAACTTTTTCCTTTGAAGCTGCCTCACAAATAGTGATGCAATTTGTAGATTTTTGGAAATTCTCTAGTGACACAAAAGTAATGAAGAATTGCCACATACCTTAATGCCACAGTGCTCTCCATAAATTAAATATGCCTCTGTTAATGAAACAAGAATCTGTTCATCATTTGTGATTTACAATGTTACTTAGGAAGTGAAAGAACATGTACTTTCTATTTAAATAGAAACTGAAGCCAAATACAAAATAATGTATTTAACTTACACGTGAAATTTGTGACTTCCACATAATCTTCCTCTTCAGAGTTATGCAAGCCATTGATCGGATTATGTTCACTCTTCTCTTTAGGATGGTTTCTGTTCTTGCAGTCCACCAAGATACACTTCATGGCATTTCCCCCCTTCATTTCCCTCCTTGCTAGAATTTTCTGCTATGCTTATAAATATTAAAGCATGATGGATCATTATGGTGTTTGGAAATTTTATGAGGTAATACAAATTATAAACATCTAGCTAGATAAACTTAGCTATTTATCTTTCTCAGTTAGTTTAGAAAATAGCTATTTTTTTGATTAAACATATACATCATGCTTCAATCAGTTCAGCTTTTAGTAATAGAAGGCATTGGTAGAAGGAACAGGGAAATAAAATATAGCATATTTTTTTCTTGACTATGCACAATTTGTACAGTTGTGATCATGTCTTGTTCTATGCATTGATTACAGCAAAAATACTAAAGCATGTAGAAAAGGTTTGTTTAATTCTTGTAATACTTAAATCATCAGAAATACGATTTTTCAGGATTTTATTCTACAGAACAGGCAAGCTCCTTACACACATTGATAGAAATATAATTTAGATAGGCAGAGTACTTGCAATAAACTATTCAGGTAAGAGAAGATACTTATTTTAGTTGCATTGGATATGTGCCATAAATAAATACAGTAGTAATTTATCTCATCTCACTAGCTATCTTGATTCAGTTGATTAAGGATATAAACTGCCTTTAATTATATGTTGTAACAGTTGGTATTTGGAGACCTAAATATTTGGGACCATGTGGTGGCAGTTTGAATCTCCATTGTAGAAATGATCTGAAGAAACTCTTAATACTGCCCAGATTTCTAATTTCAGACTTTTTTTCTTTTTTTTTTTTCATATGCCTCCAGATTTTTTTCTTCATTTAGGGAGTCCCAATTCTTTTACTTGAACCACTAAACACTATTTTTCCCTGTCTTATTCCAGGTCCAGAGTTGAGTCCAAGCACCAGTTGAACCTAAGCCTTTTCTCTGCAAAGGTAGGATATGGACATTTTTTGCTAAAATAGTCGAACAGTAAGAATTTTTTTTTTCCCCTTGCAGAGGGAAAAGCCACTTGCACATAGTATTTTTTATATATAGATTTGCATTCTTGTCTTTTGAGTTCCTCAGAATTGATAAGGCCACTGTCAATATCAGGTACTTAAGGCATCATTGATCTGTTCTGTGAATAGTTCTTGTTAATTTTTAATTTAGTTTAATTTAATTTACACTTTAGTATTTTATTTCACATTTATTTACTCTGCTGAAAAGGGTATATAGGACTCCCTTTTTTATTCTTGCTGTTAAAGTGTTAGTCATCACAACACTATCTAAAGGATTATATTTTGTTTCACTGATAAAAATCAGTCTAAATCCAGAGAAGCAGAATATCACACAGACAAGCTTTATGTTTGAGACAAAAGTAATTAGAAAAGATTGTTGTAATTAAATAAAAATATTGCAACCAGATAATGAAAAGTGGATATTCAATAAGGTTTTAGAATTATTGTCTTGCTGGTATCAAAGTTGCTGAGTCGTTAAAATGTGATACAATAGACAATCTATTTTAATTCAACAAACTATGTTAGTATATGGCAGTAGTTTTTCAATCTCTTTTGACTTGTGAAGTCATAAAAAATTTCAGTGGACTCCTGTAAATATGTTGTATATGTTGATTAAACTGACACACATAAACTTGTTAATTGCCTTTAAGATTGTTTTAGAAGCAGAGTTTGAGGACTAAGAATTAGTCTACAGACACTTTTTTTTATAGTCCACAGATCACAAAGTTAACATCAGTGCTTTAAAAATGGTTTGGAGTCTTTGAGTAATTTTCTTACATAGATCATGAAATTACAATGTTTAAAATATCAGAAATATAGTATGGTGATTCATATGGCATGTGTGCAATAGGGAATTTTAGATGGAATAAATGCAAAGGCTAGTTTCAAGAATTTTTTTCCTTACAATAACTACCTCATGGCATCAGAGCCTTATAATGATATTTTTGTGGGTTTTAGGAGCCTGGGGTTTTTGACTAGTTTTTGTATACTTAAAAGTCTCACTGTAATGGCTTTTTTGTGTTATTCTTCTCAGCATTTGTCCAACAAGCAAATCTAATTATTTGCTCCTTTCTGCTTAGCTTTATGCTTACTATTAGGAAGAGGTTTTCCTTCTCCATGAAACTTGGATATAAAAATTAATTCAATTATTTCCAAGTTACCTGAAAAATAAGTTTCGTCAAGAGTGATAATATCATCTAACTAACAATTACATTTTGTATTCAACGTCCTTCAATTGCTGTTTTCATCAACTGTGGGTAGCCTCTAAAACATAATCTTTTGTTGCATATTTCTTTATGAGCACAGATGCTTACAACTTCTATTGAGTGACTGTAAATAACATCATTTTTAATTAGAAATGCACTGATTTAAAACTGCCTGCTCATCATAGCTCAATCTTTCAGGTAACCTGAGCTGCTAATTACTTTCAAAAACCCAGGTCAAATGGTCACTATCTGAATTCATTAACCATTCAGCAAAATATGTCTCTCTCTCTCTCTTATAACCAGGAAAATTTTACTATTTTTAAAGGTCAAAGTTTGTGCTCTGCTTTAGCCATTGACTTTGTTCTTGGTAATAGATCTAGGAACTTGTAATAGTAGTAACACACAAATAGTTAATATTCTTTAGGTGAGTGGTAGGTAAACTAGCTCTGTTATTTTGTAATGGAAGACAGCAAAATGTATTCTTAATGGCATACATAAGCAGTAACCATTAAGATCTATATCCCACTGAGAAAATTCAAAACCAGTACATTCAGATTTTCTCCATACAATCTTTTATTTTTCTGTTTCTCAAATAAGTAAGAGGAAAATAATCCCCAGTAGCGATCATGAGGTATAGACCACCAAATAATCTGTTCAAATAATCATCAAAATTGGATATAAGCCCAGGTCTTTTAAGCCATGTTTTCTGACCCTCTGCACGGGGCACAGTTTTTAAAGAAATGTTTTCTAGTTTTGATTTTCGAGAAAACAATTTCAAGCTATTGTAACTTTTTATCTTGCTGACAGTATGGATGTTATCCAATCTAGATCAGTACATTTCTGTGACTGATACTGTTATACACACAAATACTTCAGAAACAAATTTGTAAATGTAAACCACTCTTACTGTCTTGAAGCTTAAGAATAGGCTGCTTGCTGTGTGAAAAGTAATCATGCTTCTAATTATTTGAAAATACTTTTGATATTGCAGTTGGTTTTCAAACAACTGTTAGACTTAAAAGTTGGTGAGCTACTTACAATGGTGCAGGCCTTTTAATTTTAAGGTGTTTCTTTCAGCTCTTCTCCATTTTCTGAACATTTGTTAAATTTTCATCACTGCTTACCAGTAAAATTCTAGCTAGTTTTGATACTTCTCTTGTAATTTAAAATTGACTTCAGATGTACCTAACTGATGTGGGTTATATTCATGTAATGAATGAAGCAGAGTAAGGTTTTTCTTACTCTACTTACGTGCTGTTATATTATGTTCTGTTATAATGTAGGTAAGTTTTGTTCCTTGTTGCTTTTAGCATTACAATTTACTATACAAATAGAAAAAAAACTTAAATAATACCAAGACTTTCTTATGACGGAGGAAGCAACTATCCCTTATGTATTTTGAATGAAGTGGTATTTTTAAGGACTAAGAATCCACTCTGTCTAAATTTGAGCATACAGATCTATTGCCTTTTGAGGTCTTTGTCATTTTGCCAGTTGAATAATCAGGGTGCTTTTTTTGTAGAAGTAGCTAAGAGTGCTAAATATGCTGTTTCATAAAGCTCAGTAAAGAACGATGGTTTTATTTTATTGTACACTGACTGATGCCAGTAGGAGGGGAAGGCATGTATTATTATGTAGTATTGCACACAAATTTATTTCATGTTTGCATGAAGTATGTATTTATATTTCTTTAGAAAAAATGGTTAAGATAGATCTTCAAACACAAGGAAATAGTGTGAATAATGCTGTCTTTCTCTTTTAAGAGTTACAAATGTTCTATATGACTCAAGCCATCCTGGCATAAACCGTTCTACAATGCCCAAGGAATAAGACCACTATTTGGTCATATTGGTCTATATTTGGTCCATATTGGTCTTTAAAGCTCAGAAATTCCAGAGTGGCATTATCAGCTCAGTTGGTAGTCCTCTTATGTTAGACCAGAACTGCCACTACCTTTAAGAACAGCCTATAGTAAAGGTCCCTACTACAAATGATCATCAGAATTCTATGATATTTTGTGTAACAACTGAATGCTAAATTCTTCTTTAGTTAATTTTTCATCTAATTTATGATATTGCAGTCAATGGGAATGCTATTACTTGTATCAACAGCAAGAAGATGTTTTGGGGTACCTTTTCCTTTTCATACATTAAGCTATTGCAGATAATGGCTATTGAACAGGTGTGCCTCGGTATGGACAAAAACATTCCTCTGTAGTGCAGTATGGGAAAAAAAAGTAAATGATGAACTTGACTTTTGATTTGGACGAAAGTTAGATTTCAAGATCATTAGTATTTATTAACGCTGATATTAAATATCTATGCTAGCTGCATGAGTTTGTTCTGCAAATATTGGTGGAAAATAAGGCCATGCATATTCCTACAACAAAGCTGTTCATTGTATAATTTAGTTTTCAGCTGAGTCTGAACTTACTGCAGGTGAAAATAAGATGATCCAGATCTGTCAGCACTGATATACATGTAGGTGGTTCCATTATTATAATTTGTGAAATGCTCACAAGCTGTCTTTGTGAGGGTGCTTATATAGAGTAATGTATTAAAAAGAAGCAAGATGTTCTACCTTATGATGGAATTGCAGTTGTGCAGGTTGTGTAAAGTGATAAAATACACATTAAAAGTTTTAGAAGGGGAAAATTGTTATTGTTGTATGATTTTGTGTGTAAGGTAATAGTACATACTTTAAGAAAGAATTTCCTGCTTTTTATGTGACAGATATGTTTCAACCAAATGAAACTCACAAGTATTTATAAATCAGATGCTCTTTTCATGAGCTGTGAGTTACTATATGAATAACACTGCTGTTTTCATATTGTACGCTGGTACTGGTTGAAGAACTGTCCAACTTTCTTGAATAGAGTTGTTGCATTAATAGAACTTTTTAAAAATCTTTTCTTAAATTGTACTTTAAGCCATTGTTTAAATTTTCAGTGATGATCACATATAATATGTGTAATAGGTGTTAGAACCAGTCTGCAATTTTGATGAAAATAAATAATTGAAAAAAAACCCCAAACCTTAATTCAAATAACTACCTTAAGAAGCTTATTTTAAAGGGTTTTAAAGTAAAATATGATAATATAACTGGATAGAATCCAATATTTTATAAGCTGAATTTCAGCCCTCTCCTCCCCTTCTATTTAGGGCAGTAGTAAAACGATGTTTATATTGAGAATTTTTATTAAGACTGGCTGATACACTTAGAAAAAAATGGATAAGGTTTTGGACTCATGATCTCTTCATAAAGTCATTCTGCTTCATTTACTCCCAGAGAAGCAAAATGAAAAAAAATTAATTTCTGAAAGTATATTGATTTAAGATTACATTCTTGTACCTCCATGGATATGCCATATTAGAGCTCTGCTTGGGATGTTTGGTCCACTTACGAATCTGTAGTGTAGACTGAATAAGGAAAATGGCAAGCTCCATGATCCATTTCATTCTTTATGAACAGAGCGTGAGCTGTGGTCACATAAAATGAGCTAATCCTGTGAATGCCTAATCATATTCCCTGGTTTAGTCATATGATTATGGACATCTTTGGATGAATAGAGCATTCCTATCTGTAAAAAATTGATCAATGGGCACCTAAACAAGCAGAGTATTCCTCATTATGTGAAATTAAGGGCAAAGTATATTTTATCTGTCTCTAAAAACAAAATTCCTGCACTGCAGTGTAGTCAACTCTGTGAAAAAAAAAAGAAAAAAAGTATTGAAAACTAGCTTCCAATTGTTTAGCCCCTTTCATCTACCTGAAATGTGAACCATCACATTGTCATATAAATAGCAGCTCTGCTTTTCTCCTCTTTAGTGCTGGCCAGTGTGCCATTTTTGAAGTATTCAAACAAAGAAACCACAAGCCGCTAGTCACACCACAATACCAGCTTGTGTTTACATTTTCAGCTCTCCAGATCATGATCCTATTGAGTGCACATAGAGCGAGTGCGTGTACACGCGCCCATCCACCATCAGGAGAGACGAAACTGTAAACACAAGCTGGTATTTTGGTGGGGGCACACTAATATGGCGGTTGGTGGGGTCGGAAGGTGGAGGGTGAATTATGGATCCAGAATTGCCTTGTATTTTTCTCTTTAAGTTAGGCTGCTTGCACAGTAGCTGTTTTTCAAACTGAAATCTTTAGTTGTTTTAAAAGAGCAGGGCCTAGTTTCATTAATTTTAAACCATGTATTCCGACTCGAAAGAAGATGGATGAAAGCACTAACACTTGACAAACTTAAACAAGACAGTGAAGTATAAACTATAGCACAGGGACTTCTGCTTGCATGAATAGAGGATGGGCGAGAATGATGTCACAGGTTTTATCATTTCTGGAATTCTTTGCTGAACTATCTAGTGAATTTTGTTGCTTAATATTAAACTAAACTCTAAAGAAGTCGTTAAAAATAATTTGGTGAGAGAAAAGTGACTAAGTTTGGAGAATCTAAGATATATTTTTGAATATAAGCTCTTAAGGTATAGAGCACTTGATGGCTATACTGAAGAGATGAAATATATTTAAGTAGATATCTCTAAGAACTTCTTTATCTCTTACTTACTTTAAATATGCCTGCAGTCTCTATTCTTTGTTTAATCAGTGATACAGTATTATTCAACTAAAGCTAGAGATTCTGACCAAAGAGTTTATCTGGAGAAGACTTAGTTTTGCTGCTTACAGATCAGCTGTTGCCATTAAACTTTATGGAAATCTCATATTTGCAGCTATCTGAAGTTGTTAACTCTTCCTCAGTGGCCATTTCTAGCCATTTTATCCTTCTGTCCCCAAGAAGAAGAAAGAGTAGTGTTGATGAGAGAAGAGGTATATTGCTATTTTGAGAGAACAGAACTTTGGAAAGCTATGGCTTTAAGGAACAGAACAGAGGCATGGAGTAAAGGGAGACTGTTGTCTTCAGAAGGAAAATAGTCTCCCTCTAAAATCTAACTAGTCTGATAGCTTCTCCTAGGGTGAGAGCAGCATGTCCTAATTTTCAGTCCTGCTATCATGTTAGCATGTTGTGTTAACAACAGCGTTTCTGTTCACTCCTTTAAATGCTATATGTTGTTCTTAGTTCCATAGTGTCCATTTCAAAGCACTGTAAAATAAGATGCTAAAATAGCTGCTTTATAGTTAATTAAAAATAAATAACCTTAAAAAGAATAAAATGCAGACTTTTTTTTAATAACTGTAAATATGTTTTATTACTTGCAAGTTTGATTACTTAGCACACAATGCTCATATATTTATAATCCTTTAAAAAAAAAATAACTATATATGTTGAAGGGAGCACAGGACTTAAAAAAAATACAACCACAGGCTTTGTTGTGAACAGTCTACGCTTTATGGAAATTACATAACATCTTCAGTCATAGTATGGATCTGGTTAAATACAGTGAACAAGGCTGTTTACCTGCACTTAAAGGACACGTGAGATGTATATATTTTGAGTATTTGGAATTACTAGCTGGAAGAGACTAACTGCAATAGTTGCTTACCCTTATAATTATTGTGATCCTTTTGGATCTGTAATTCTGCCACAAGATCTGAAAAGATACCACAAAAAACCCAACAATAATCATGTTCAAAATCATAATGTAATAAAGTAAGTCTGGAACCAAGATATTTTAATCTGCACATTTAGATAGTTCATAGAATATGAGAGAGCACCAAAAAGGGATACATTTTCCTTCTTACTGCTATCACATTTGTACTATTAAATCACTGGTATTTTTTACAGGTTAAGGATTAAGTTATCTGTGTGAAAAATCATGTTTTGATTTGATTTAATGGCAGATGAGTTTCTCAGTGTGATCCATCACACAGTATTGGGAAATTTTCAGCAAAATCATGATAGTTAGCAAACTGATGAAAGCTTAATGAACCGAAGCTGTAGTAGAATGACTTGGTAGTTATTGGGAGGTCCCCTCTCACACTCTCATCTAAATAAATGGTTGATGATCTTTTGTTTTAGCAAGTTTCTTGTCTTTCTTCCCCCCCCCCCCCTTTTTTTTTTTTTATTTTTTTTTAGATCCCCTTCTCTTCCCTCTGATAGGCAACAAGTTGTGGGGTAACTTCCATCTGTCTAGACTTGATACTTATTTCTGTGGACCTTTCGTCTCACTCTGATCTCTCTACTTGTGCCACGGAATCAATCAAACAGCAAGAAAGCACTAACCTTTCAAAGACATACCTAGCTCTAAATTAAAAACTTTATTCTCTGGTAAGCAAAGCAAAAGAGATCCACCACGCAACTCATCAGTACTGCAAAGACTTAGTTGAAAGAGGTCTGCTCAGATTTTTTCCCAGACCTTTAGAGAAAACTACTTAGCAAAAAATGGTGAATGCAAATCTTGCTAATGTTTCTCCCATATCCATGTTTTCTAGTAGTAGGTTTTTTACTACATTTGACTCTATTTTCATTTACTCCATTTTCTATAAAATCTCCTCCATACAAACCATAATCATCTGATTTATGGCTTCTTTTTTTTTTTTTTTCCTTAGAGAATTCTCACAGAATTATTATGGTGTCATATGAATGAACATTAGACTAACCAGTAAAAATAGTATAACTGCAGTAGTAACTACAGCTGTATAGCTATTAGTAATACAAAGCTACAACCCTGGGTTTTTTAGTATAAATTCCTTAATACAGAACAGGAAAAAAAAAACAAATTGGGAAGATGGTATTTCTGAACACCACAGCTGAGGGAATTGGCAGAGATCAGTCACTCTTTAATTCCAGTTTAAAATGCACCAAAGATACAGAAAAAAACAAACCACCAAACTTAACTAATAAGAAGAAAATTCCTAGTGCTGGTATGCAATTGAATGATTAGTGTGAATAGGAACCATGGAGCCAAATTCTACCTGTACACACTTTTGCCTTCTACCAACTCACTGCTATTTTGCTTTATTTATTAATAGAAATAATTATTACATAATTTTTAACTGCCAGACTGTGGATTGTCTTTCATATTTACTGTGTATATATTGTACATGTTTTAATGCAGTACATAGAATAAAACTTTTGAAGATATCATATCTCTACATAATTTCAGGTTTTATATACAAATTTAGAAGTAGTACTGAAAATATTCACAAAATATATAAATAGTATACAGTAAATAGTTTCATAATGTATAAACTGATTTTGACAACATAGCACTCGATAGAGGATGGCTTTCAGAATTATTTAACTGGAAAATGTCTTCCACAAGAGCTATTCTTTTAAAAGGCTTTTACTGCCATTTCAAAGTAATATGGTGTATATTTGCATATAGTAAACAGTAAAACACTTTTCAAAATGCATTGCATTTCATTTACAATTAAATGTTTTTAAATATGTTTGAAGGTTTAGTTTAATCTTGCATAGGGAAAACTCAGTTCAGCATCAACTATAATCAACTAGTAGACTCGGACGTGGTATGCCAAGTAGCTGAAAATACTTGAGATGCTGTAAGTTACTATTACTATTGCTATCAGCGTAATTGATGTGCTTGTTGGTTTGGGTTTTTTTCTTGGGGGAGGAGTATGGAATGATTTGCCTTATGTTTGTTTTGAGGAAGTTCTTTCAGAATTAGATCTTATTTACAGTAAATCCAAGGCTGTGGTTCCACTGAAGCTGAAGCCAATCTGAATGTTGATTGCTGCAAACCCTACTTTTGGCCATATGTTACTGCTGCTTTCCCTTGAGCTGTCTTTGCTGTGCTCTTCTCCAGCATTTTCACTGGCACCTTCGTTCATCTGACTTTAAAGTGAATCTCCTGTAGCTCGGTGGCCTGCTACTAATCCAGAGAAGTACATTTCATAAGATTGGTTTTCTGTCTTTGGCTTTCCTATGGCGTCAGGTTGATACCTATGGCAGGGAGGCATGAGACTAGGTACCGGATCAAAAAAAAAGAAGCAGGATAGTCTCGTTTGACAGAGGCTTGTTTTTAGACCAGCCTAGCTGTATTGTCAAGCCGCACCCGGAATAGTATTCTGCCATGAAACAACCCACCACTGTGGGAAGGCGGTGGGGGTCAGCGTCATCCAAACACTACTGATGTACGGGAGTAGGCAGAAACACTTCGTGGAAAGCACACTAATAGCTCTGATGTAGAGCAGTTCAAAGTGTCATAAAACTGCAGCTTTAACTAATGAAATTTGATAGCTGGCTATGTGTTGCTTAGGAATTGTCAGAATATGTTAGCTTTTCATTTAAAATGTCATGTTTATATTTAAACAGAAATAGTGTAGTAATGGGTTAAATGTGTTGGTTTAGGATGGCACACTGGAACAGTTTTAAATTAATCTTGTAACATTTAGTTATTACATTATTGCACAATAATTGTGGTTTAATTATTATGATTAATGCTTTGTAAGTATTTAAGAAAGAGAATCTGAACCTGATCTCTTTCACATCCGTGGACGTTCTGTTTCTCAGTGCAGGATTAGATTTCAAATTCCCTAAAACTCACAAATAACAGCATCTTACTTCAAAACTGGTCACTCAACTGTGTGTTATAGCAGTAGACACCAGCAGATTTTAAACACTTAGGTCTGTCTGACGTAAAGGCTTTCTCCGTATGTTAAGAATGGCCTGTTATTGAATTAATTGTTCCAAGACTACCAATACTTCTAAACTGATGCACAGAGCCTTTTAAAAATATCACAAATAAAAACTTATTTCCAAAAAGAAACTTCGTAGCTTAAATTGTGTCATATTAGATATGCAGTATTGCATCATTTTAATTATCTTGAACATTGTGTCTAAATAGTATAAATGATGTTAATATCCATAAGAAGACAGATTTAGAATCTCATTGCTAAAACTGGTCAAATAATTCATAATGAATTATTCACCTTGTTTTTTTCATGAACTCTTGGTGAACAGATTGTGATTTTCTCAGAAGAATTAATTATTCAAAGTTATTCACCAAAAAAAACTTAATAATTCTTGGGCTCAGTTTCTTGGTGAGCAATATATTGTGAACATCTGACCAGCCCCAGTATTGCAGATCGTACAAAAGAGGCTTTTTTCCTATTGTGACCTTTCCCGATAAGTTCACGTCTCCCTAAGATTAGATGTTTATAAGACTTTCTTTCTCATACTGTCTAGGAAACTGTCCCTTTAAATCTGACAGACATAATTAGCAACCCTAAAACCAATACAATATTGATTCTGCCTTTCAGTTACTAAATATTGTGTGCTATATTAGGCCTTTACCTAGTTTTTCATTTCTTACTCAAGAGATGATTCACTGTCAATTATATATGGATGATGTGGGTTTATATATTGAATTATGCATTCCAAATCTTCTTAGAATTATTGCTGAAAATGTTCTGTATAGGTGAATAATATTTTTTAATGCTTATCTAAACCAAGTGAATTAATTTTAATATGTTTTCATATTCTGTAATCTGTGTACTGTTCAGAACAAGACTTCTTTTCCTGTAGTAGTTTATATCCACAGACACATTGCTTTCTCCAGCTCTCGAATATGGAACCTATCAATCTACACTGTGATCTCATCATTATCTGCAAAAATGTCTCCAGTGGGATGGCTACAGTTGCTGGAATAGCCATGGATTGGCAGGTTTATTAGGTTTTGTAAATATTATCTAGAAATGTTGGTTCAGTCCCAATTTATAATATTTTCCTGTATAATTCTTCCTTTCTTTCTTTCTCAAGAAAAATCCAATTCTGAAGTCAACTCTTTCTCACTGAGGAGCAACTCTGTCTTCCTAAGAGGCAATATTCTAGAGAATCTTCTTATATTTCTTCTTTTCCAGAATTCACCCTTCTTTTTACTTTTGACTTTCATAAGCAATTTAGTCTACAATGTTCAAATCATGTCCTTCAAACACAACAGTATGGATTCACCTTTTAACATTGGAAGACTCCGTATCACTAAAATGCTCTTAGTTCTGTAAGGAAAACAACAGGAAGAAAACAAAGCCTTTTACACTGTTATCATTAATCAAATGGAAAAAAGCCAACATAGGTAGCCTACTGGCACTGTGACTCTTCTGTTATTTCTCTTCATTTAACTGACTTGCGTTCTTTTTCAACCTTTGCTGTTCACAGCTTCCTTTAGTAAAGTCAGGAGAATGTACTTGTAAAAGTACATCAAATTATCCTCTGCCCCAATGTATTGCTGTAAAAGTTGCTTTCTACAACAACAAAAAAATGGTACTGGATTGGTGGACAAAGTTCTGAAATTCACTGTGATTTGTCATTGTCCTGGTTTGATTTAGAACAGACCTAATTCTATTCAGTGATTTTACTTTTCAGCTCAGTCTCTCCTAAGTAACTGCACTTTCTGAAGTTAAAAGCATATTTTTACATTGTCTGCTTCTACAGTGATAACACTTGGTGTTTATAGTTACTACCAAGGGTTGGTGTGCAGAAAGGCTCTTGCTTATACTTGCTCCTATGCAGACCAAGCTCACTGCTAAATCTTATGTACCAGGTTGGGGGTGCAGAAAGTAAAAGGCTGAACCTGCCTGGAGGAGCAGACAGGACAGGTAACCCTAAACTGACCAACAAGGTATCCCATGTACGTCATATTCCGTATTAAGCTGAGGGATCATGAGGGTCAAGCTGTCTTCTTCAGTGTCCAGCATCCAAGGAGGACTCTGTCCATTCTGCCTTTGATCCCAAACCCATGCATTCCAGAATCCAGATCCTGAATCCTGTTCCCATCTGCTGCTGCGTCCAGTCTGGGACTTCCCCACTGCCTGCCCACAGCTTCAGTGTTTACAGTGACGTAATTGCCACCAAAGGGATTGGTTTCAACATTGATTTTTTATATTTTAGTATATATTTTATGTCATTGTTATTACTTCCAGTAAAGCTGGTTTAGTTTTCTTTTCCAATCCATAAGTCTCTCTCCCTTATTGCCTTTCTCTTCCCCTTCTGGGAGGGGAAAGGGGTTAATAGAGAGCATCTGTCAATCATCTGGTGGCTGACCCAGCCTTAACGCTTTACAGTAATTCTTGTCTGTTGCCTGAGGACCATGAAGAGCCCAATAATTAAATATTAGAACAGTCAATATGTAAATCTGTTCAACTAACACTAAAATTGATTTCTTATAGTTGTTTCCTATATCCCCCTATACCCTTTACTCATCACTGCTCCCATTGACTCAGTATCCCAAGTAATCCTTAGGTTACCTCTATATCTTAAAACCCCCAAGACATCTTCTGTTCTTTTAGTGGGACATCCCCAGAATATTTCTGGCTTTTCCCATAACCTCTAGCTTTGAGTTCTGGCCTTCCAGCTAGGTAAGAGTCATCACATACTGAGGCTGGTCCAGGAGCTCATGTAGGGTTTTTTGGTCAATTGACTGCTGCCAAATAGAGCAAATAACAGTTGGCCTCTTTGTGCCTTTCCCTAATATTAACAGACTTATTCATAACAATTTGGAAAAATAATCAGTATCTTAATATATATTCCTCAGTCAAACTTGGATGAACTTTATCAACAGATTTAAAAGTTACTAGGATGTAGTCTGTAGGCCCCTAAACTCCCCTTCTTCCTTATTTTCTCTGGAGACCAGAATTAAAAAAAAAAAACCACAACAAAAACAAACAAAAACCCCCAAACCAACCAACCAACCAACCAAAAACATAAAAACCAACAACACATTATCTCATTAATCAGGATAAACAAACACATTAAAATTTCTGAGTAACATAGTACTCAGAAAAAAAATATTTATACTGTTTACATAATTTTATGCATACCTATATCTGATTCAAATGTTCCTAGTTAACAATTATATGGAAACTATACCCAAAACTGTGAGAGATATTATGTTCTACAACTCCAGATGTCACAGAACACTCCAAGCAATGCGTGCAGTTCTATAGCACCACTTGTTTGCTAGGATGCATTTTTAATTAAGTGAATTGAGGATGAAGGCCCAAACCCTGTTCTTAATACTGAGAATAATCTCATTTTTGTTCTGAATTTCCTGGGTACCGTTGATTTACATGAAACTGTAAACATCAGAATTATTTTTATTACGTTGTGCCTTACATAGTTTGATATTATATATTCAATATTATCTAAGCCTGTTCTTTAAGGTTAGCTGATTAAGGAGATTTATGTCATCATTGGAACAGAAGAGACAATGGAGTGGTGTGAATGCAAAATATTTTGTATATATACACATATACATATATTCATGAGAAGGCTTAAGGGCTCTTCTTTTCCGAATTAAATCTTGAAAAGCAAATTCTTTAATAGGAAAGATTATCAGATCCTATGATATTTTATATAAACATTGGGATACTGGTGTGGGTAAATAATATGTAACTTTAAATCATACTTCAACCACGGCACTTCTTAAGAACGGTTGTGTTCTCTGTGTTTACGAGACACTGAGGAAAATAGGAAGAGTGGATCAACAACGGTGTTGAAGAAGTGTTTGCAATCTGGAAAAAAGCATCGCAAATAATAATCCAGGCAAACACAGAGACGGGAAACTCATATGAGTGTATAAATATCCTACAGACGTATTTTCCCCCGTGTGTCCGGTTGAACTAATATTTTAGTCAAGCTAGTCTTCCTTTTGCTGTAGTCGACGTGAGGTAAGGATTTATATCACCCTGCCTTTGGGACCCTAGTATTTCAAGAAAAATTGTTCCTCACAACGATCTGACTTCTTAAGAATCTGTGAAGATGAATGTGTACATATTCCAGTTCCATCTGAAAACCAGAACGTATGGATCTGTTTATATCCCCACTTTTATCTAACTTGTGTGGATATTGATCTGATGATGGAACAGAATGGTGAAAAATTACGTTCTAAAGCTGAATATTTTTTCTTTGTCTGACTGAATTGTCGGTGCTGTTTAGAAAGCCGCCGTTGGGCTTGGGTAGGGAAAGCCTGCTCTGAAGACGGAGGGGAGGGTGCAGCCAGGCTGCGATTGGGCTCTGCTCCCAATTCACTGATGATAGAACAAGGGGCAATGGCCTCAAGTTGCAGCAGGAGAGGTTTAGTTTGGATATGAGGAAGCAATTCTTTCTGGAAAGAGTGGGGAGGTCCTGGCACAGGCTGCCCAGGGAGGGGGT
>WTSP01014872.1:0-72901 GCA_025331215.1 Actenoides lindsayi | reverse complement strand
GCAGTGGAACGTGCTGCCCAGGGCGGTTGTGGAGTCTCCTTCTCTGGAGGCATTCAAAACTTGCCTGGACATGTTCCCCTGTGATCTGATATAGGTGATCCTGCTCTGGCAGGGGGGTTGGAGTAGATGATCTTTCTAGGTCCCTTCCAACCCCTAATATTCTATGATTCTATGATTCTATGATTCTATTTGTTAGCTTGAGGGTTTCAACATGTCCTGGCTGAAAAGTGTTAGTTGAAGTTACAGTCCCAAGGAAGACTGGTGTCTTTGCATAAATTTAGAGTTATTTTTTCTCAATGTGCTGTACAGACAGACTTTGGGATTATAGTCTGTTTTCAATATTCATCTTTTTTTCAAAAATGTCAAAAGTTGAGGAAGGTCTTCATGGTTAAGATTACAGCTACATTTGAATTGATTTTAAATGAATAATTGACAGTATGTATTATGTTGTCTGGGAATAATGTTAGAGCTACTGAAAGTAGGGTTTCTGGTTCACAAAAATTTTACTGGTATTATTTAGTAACTGAGTGCCAGGGAGATAAAGAACATCTTCCAGCTGTATCTGAGTGACTGCAAAGTCAAGCGTGAAAGAGGCTGAAGTTTGTGAAGACAGCTCAGCACAGTGCTGTAATCTATCTTCTACAACATACACTAGAGAACTTTGAGTTTATATCGCCACTTAATTTCTGGATATTTTATTTTGAGAACTACCTAAACCACACTCTCACTACAGGAATCATTGATTTTGCTAACCAAGTTAATGGCTAGCCTACCTTTAAGCTACAGAATTAGACTGCTAAACCATGAAGCACTAAGCTTTGTACATGCAAGTCACTTCACCTCTCATGTATAAGAGTTTTCCAGCTTTTGGGTTAGAAGTTCTTGTTCAGTGATGACTATTATTTGGTGCCTGAAAAAGACCACATCACCGTCCCTTCACGGTAGGCATGACATACCCTTAGTAAGAAAGGCTGATGTAACAAGTTTACAATAAAAATGTGGGATGAAACATTTGAATATAAACATATAAATTAATTGTTCATTAATTTATAAGAATATTTGAGGTTTTGAAAGAAATGTCAAAATAGAACAAAATCTTATTGTGAAAATGGATCTGCATGGTTCATCATGGATCATAGTGATTTTGAGAGTGATATTTTGATTTTGACATTTAAATATATGTAAGTCATTAATATTTCAGTTGTTAATGTGTTGAAGCTCGGGTTATTTTCCAGTAAATAGTTGTACCATTTCACTGGAAATATCAGCATGGACATCTCAGACATTGAGCAGTGTTGCCCTGTTGTTTATGAATCAGAACATTTACCAACATTAAAACTGTTTCCCAATCATTTTGGAAAGTTACAAGCTTCTTCTAGTTTAATACAGTGAATACATGTATACAGTTAAGAAGCTATCATATCAAGGACTTAATCAGACCACTACTAGCTCTTACCAAAACCCTGTATTCTTGAACAAAGTGTCTCTAAACTTTTTCATGAGCCAAGACCACACACAAAGAGAATAAAAACTTAAAAGTGGAATTTAAAACAATTGGGTAATTTTCTATATTTGGCAAAATTGCTGAGGCTGAGACTGCACAAGGGAATTTGAGGTCATTAGCATTAGTAACTAAGCACCAGTTTGAGAGAGACGTGCTTTTGATGACTGTCACTACTTTAAACGCACAACATTTGAGAATGAGCTTTATTCACAAGAGCTACCCTCTGAATTTTTAAAACAGACTGCCAGGAGTTATCAGCATTGCAATGTTGCCTGCATAAACATTGCTTAATATCACGAAGTGCTTCAACAGGCTGTAGAGTGGTCTTTAGTTTTCAGGAAATTAAATGAGCTTTATAAGCTTTTCTGTAGATACCTAGCAAAAAGATTGGCATGTCACAGCACTCATGATAAGAAAAAGGTACAGCTATAACAGTTTCACAAATACTGTTATACAAAAAGCAAGAGGGAATGGCATAATTTAGGGTAACTGGTAAAAGACACCACAATACCACTTATAATCTGTTCGGTTGCACCCCAACTCTTTAGTGATGAAAATAATAGCTCTAAAAATCCTAAGAAATTATATGGTGGTCTTAGTGCACCTCTCAGTGTCAGTGTGGTGGTCAGACAGTCCAACTTGCCTTCAGGTGCTTATGACACTGTCTCAGAGTGACACAGCTTCTCAAGGTAGAGCAGGTCCCAAGGGCCACTTACGGCTGAGAGGATAGTACATCACTTTTCACCATCTTTGTCAATCTTTCACAGAATGACAGAATGGTAGTGGTTGGAAGACACCTCTGGAGACCATTGAGTCCAACCCCCCTGCCAAAGCAGGTTCACCTTGAGCAGGTTGCACAGGAAAGTGTCCAGGCAGGGTTGAGTCTTCAGAAAAGGAGTTCTGTTCCAGTGCTCCATCACCCTCACAGTAAAGAAGTTTCTTCTCATGTTGAGGTTAAGTTCCTGTGTTCTAGTTTGTGCCCATTGCCTCTTGTCCTGTCACTGGGCACCACTGAAAAGAATCTGGCCCCATTCTCTTGACATTAACCCTTCAGATATTTATAAGCACTGATAAGATCCGATTTAATTCCATTTAATTGTATTTTAACAATTCCTTGAGAAACATCATATCAGTACTCTCGATCAATCCAAGTGATACATACTTCAAGGAAAGGTTCCTCTCCTTCCAAAAAAAAGTTTTGTTTACTGCACAGTCTAACCCCATACTATTCATTGACTTTACAAAATATATTCTACTTAAAGTGTACATTTTCAAATATAAACTACAACAGAATTTAGATAATAATCCCATGCTATTGCTTCTTCATTGTATTTAAAAGATTCAGAAATATTTTATGTTATAAATCCTTACTTTAAACAGGTTTTCTTTTGTGTCAAAATAAGTTTTTCGAAAAGGAGTTTCAATTTGACAAACATTCTCACTTTGAGATTATTGTCTTTCCTCTCTAGAAAGCAAAAATTTGTGTATTTCCTAAATAACAAATAGAGATCTAACTCCAGTTCTCTGTGAGCAGCTCTAATGCAGTCAATTGTACTTTTTTCTCACAGTTGTGGAGCTATTGAAGAAATCTCAGAAATAATCCAGGAACTGGCAAGCAGAACTTCTCTTTACATAGCAATAATAAATATGTTTGTGCTTAGCTATCCACATTGCATACATTAGATGTGATTTTACTTGCACATGGATATACTGGCATCTTTCATGCAGGAATTGAACACAGCATACATTTAATTTAATCAGCTTTGAACTGTTTACATAGTAATTGTCTACTCTCCTTGAATACCTTCAAAATAAGTGATTGTACAGTAGCCTAGATACCCAGCAAGCTTATAAATGTGAAATTAACAACATCACACTAATTCAACCACACCCTTTTCTACAATTTAAAAAAAAAAAAAAGTTTTAATTAAACAGTTTTGCCTTTTTGTGATGATTTCCTATACATGCATATGTATAGGGACACACACACATACATTCTTCTGGAGTTATTTTCTTTCAGTTGAACTGAAAGATTTCTGATTAGTTTGACTTCATTTGAAATAAAATGGCCTAACTGAGCTGAGAAATGTTTCCCACCAATTTTAAAGTGGCTTGAAGCCCACACTTTAAAGTAAGCATGTGCACCTCTTCCTTGCAGAGAAGTCCTGACTCAAAGGACAAGAAACACCGCTTTCCATGTAACATTTGTGCCCTGGGCACAAATCCTTGAAAATGTCGTCCTTAAAATTTATTTTGAATTTCATTGTAGCTGCAGCACAGTGCATTTACCAGCACACTTCAGTACAGTAAATGCCTTTTGGGCCATCTCATTCTGTTCCATAATTGTTTTCTGGAGAAACCCTTGCCCTCTACTTGATTTATGCAATACAGATGTTTGGTAAAACTTGAATTTTTATTGATGAATAGTAATATGTTTCTCAGCACCCTTAAAGAAAGTGACATAATTCTTTAAGACATAATATTACACTTAGGAATTGCTCTAGAGGATCATCAATCTTTTCTGAAACTCTTCCAGCACTCTGCTAGTGTTAAATAAACCATGACTAGAAATGAAATTCAAAATAGTTTGAGTGATTTCTGCAAAACGTTCTCCATTTGCCAATTATGTAGCACTATATTTCATCTTATCAGTTATTCATTATTCTTTGCTAAAAATACAGCAATGGAAAGGGATTTTTGTGAGTTCAATAGAATTACAGATGACCCACTTCATGAAAACCAGGCATTATGTTACAAAAAATTGACAAAGCTGATGAACGAAGTAATGATGGCATGGTATTTGTTTATCAGTGTTGCTTTCTTGATAAGAAAAAATATCCAAACCCAGCTGAGAACAGTGTTTATTCAAAGCCATGTTCTAAAATGCTGTCTGAGTCTTCTGAGTTGATGTCTAATTCACACCCCATCCTGATAGCCCTTAGCTGGTAACAGAGTTCCAAAAGGCAAAGATCAGAAATAAACATAATCCAAATATGTTTGTCTTAATATTAAAAGAGGCCATACCTGAGTCTATGTTCCTTTTTCCTATATCTCCTTGAAATCCTTTATTTGCTTCCATATACACTGTCTTACTGTCCCTCCTCCCTGTGTAACGTTACCTTTAGTTTTGCCCTTTTGGCTCAAATTCTGAGTGGGGACCCTAAAATACATTCTAGGTTCAGCTGGCTAAAGGTCATTTCAAAGCATTCCAGGTATTTTTATAGCTGGGAGTGTTTTGACTTACCTTCAAACATCAGAGAAATTTCCTTTCAAGTCCCAAAGCATTAGGAGCGCTGACCCAAAGATAGGGATGTTAATCCTACATCCTACTTTCCAGTAGACTGAAGGCATCAGCATGGACCTTGACAATATCTTTGCCCACAGAGAAGGCTAAGTCAGGAACCTGTTTAAGGCTCCAATGTGATGTTTAACAGAAAAAACAAGCAAGTCCCTAAAATAAGACAATAAGATGGGTGCAGTGGGAAGGCAAAGGCTTGGTATTGCTTTTTCTTTGTCACTCTTTTTTCTGACCCAACAGGCAACCTTAGCACAGATAAACAGGGAAACCAAATGTTGATGTCGCTCACAGTAGATTATATACCATCCTTATTGCTACTAAAATCAGAATACACTGACCTCAAAGAAGGAGGTTATGTTTTGAAATATCTCCACTTTGTTCAGACTTCACAAACTGGTGGGTCTCTCAGTACTGTCTCATTGGTATGAAGAGACACTGGCTATGAGAGGGGATGTTTTCTGCCTCTAAATGAAAAGATGGTGTGATCCTACACAGGTATGATTAGGTGTTGTGCTTTGATTTCCATACTTACTGGAAGTTTTTAACCTGTCCTCCCTAATACTAAAGCACTCAAACATAATGAAGAATATCTAGCTTCCTAAAATGTGTGTAATGTAAGAGACGATAAAGAAAAGAAACATCTGCAATAATTCTGGGGATTTGCTTTAATTTATGGAAAGCAAATAGCAAAGCTTATCACAAGTAAAACAAACTGGTTTCACTTCTTGTAGTAGTTTATGGCAAATCAATTTAAAGTTTATCTTGTGTGTTTTAAATAGTGATTTTTCCATTAACAACAGAAGCAGTGGCCCTTTAGTCCTTATTATCCAGGCTTTGATTCCCTCAATATGTCTACATCATACAGTGAAAATCAGCTTAACATTTCAGAATAAGCCCCAGTGTAACTATAGTGCAATCCTTGGTCAGGCTATTCCACCCTGTGTGACTGAAGTGCTTTCAGGACTCAATTGAAATTGACACTTCTGCCCATAACTTCATTGAGTGTCATGTCAGTTTTGTCTAGCTGAGACATCTTTGCATCAGAGTTCTTTGAAAACATACATTCATGCCTTTGGTGTCAGATAGGCAGGAGCACAAGAGAATGACCATGGCTGGGAGACCATGTCATGAACTCAGGTCTGAGAAGGATAATAGGGAATGAGGTCTGAGTAGCAGACCACAGACCCATGGGGAAGACGAATAAGAAGACCTTTATGATATAACTTCATAGAAATACAAAGTTTGAGTACGACTACAGATTAATGTGATGCTGACCTGAAGCCCAATGATTTCTTTTTTTCTTTCTTAAAAGAATGTTCCATAAAAATAAAACAATTCAGGTTGGACAAAAAACCACTTTTTAGTGAACTATGTTTCAGGTGATGATATTTGACCAACTCTAGCAGTTTATAAAACTTATGGAGACATGAGAAGTAGATAGAAGCAGTTCACCATCTGCTACTGTAAATGAAACCTTTTATCCTAATGATTAAAGTAGGGCAGCTGTCCTGACATCCCTAACAATTAAATCAAAAGTCTACAGCACCTATAGAGCTGAAATTTTACTTCAGTCTGAACATGTGAGACTTGTTTTGTCAGTCCACAAGACTGGTGGGTTCTAGCAGTGATAGCCTTTATTCTTACTGTGAGTAATGGAGGAAGGCATGCCTTGACTGCCAGCACTGCAGAAGAGAAATTATAAATTCATATGCTTAAATGTCTTCACCAGAGAGAGTCAGAGAGTATTGTCATATTAGAAGTACAAAAGACCAATAATATATTAATTTATTATTCACAAGGGAAGAGTTCCTAGTTCAGAGATATAATTTCCTCTCAGTTAAGAGAATAGAATGCTTATTTGTTGATATTCCTTTTGAAGCTAACTGAGTTGACTTAAAAAGCATTCAGAATCTGCCTTTTATGGATGTTCAGTGATTTTTAAAAATAAGGTATTGAGAAGTATTTTGAAACTTGTCTCTTGTTCCTCCATGTAATTCATCTATTTCACAAAAGAATATCTCTCTTCCCTCAAAGTCATTCCCTAATTAAAACTCAAAGTACTGTGTCTTTTCTGGTTATGGCTGACTTTTCTCCAAACTCTAAGGAAAAAACTCTATCACTGCATCTGTAGAGAAGTGTTTCTTTCCCTAGAGATTTACCATCAAGGAGAAGTCTGAGGAACTCATCTCACTAGATGAGGGTTCAAGTATGTTTGAAATACATGGGAGAAAAACTACACTCCATGTATTTGATTTAATGCAGGTGCTTTTCCTTCTTCATAATTTCCTTGACTATTTTCAGCATAATAACAATTTTGATATTACTCTCTTTAAAAGAAGGTGGCGTACTAGTTAGACTGGTTCAAAACTGAGAACAGTTTTCACATAAATGAGCCTGATATATTCACAGACAACAGTGAAGCTGTTAAAGGGCTACACTCAAATGTTCAGGTAAAGACTAATGAACTCATAACAACAGGAACAGATGGCAGAGCCCACTTTCTAATCTATTAACTTTTATAGATCACTGAAGAATCATTATGAAATATAGATAACCCAGAAAACAGGGAAAATTTCTGAAGTAGATTTAGGATGCTTTTTCCATTTTGGTTTCATTTATAGGATCTCTTAATTTTGTTACACAAAAGAGAAGGATACATAAAGATTTTATATCTTTATAAAACAAATATTTGAAACTGGACAAGTCAAATAATTCTGTAATGTAGATAATCTTTATAAGCAGAATATAAATAATATTGAGTCATGTGCATTTGACATAATTTATAGAAGTAAAAGTTTGCTATTAAATGGTACTTTGAGGTAACTGAATTTCATCAACAAGTCACTATCAAGTTATTCATGCAACTTTATGCAAACATGTAAACTAACTCTGAAAGTCTTTGGGAAAGGTTATTCTGCTTTGCAATGAAATCAAGGAAAGAAGACTGCTGAACTTTCCTTTTCAGTTAAGGACAGAAAATTACTGTTTTCATCTGTGTAAAAATATATGACTAAGAAAATCTAGCGCTCAAGAGGCCACAGTGTATTTCATGTTAAGTGTTTTTCAAAGTCTCATTATCAATGTTTGACTCGGGAGTTATTGTTTCCAGTCAGTTGTTATTAATTCACTCAATGAGTCACCTGAAAGACAGTAATGGAAAAGCTGCCTCTCTGTACAATGTATTGTAAAAATTATTTCTGTTTGGAGACTCATCCTTTGTTGCTCTCAACAGGGGAAGATTTTATATGTAAGAATGTATATAATCTCTGAGTCAAGCACTTCCATGTATAAGGCAAAAGACATCTCATGTAGCACATCAAACACTCAAATAGAGGAATAATAGTGTAAATAATCAATAATTTATAGGTGTTAACTGTAAAAAATATTTTAATAATTTGATTCAGTATTCAGTTACCAACTCACAGAATTTTTTATTAGATCGATATAATCAGAAAAATTTGCCATACTAAATATTTGACTTTAGTGAAATTGAAACCATTAGTAGTAAAATAGAATTATTCAGAATTCAAGTTACTACTGAATTTCATATATATTCCCTACAACTGAAAACACATCTTAATTAGCTTATTGTATAACCACTTCAAATGATCAAAACTAATATAATCTATGTGAAACATGAGTTAAGAGTTATAAATCATATATAATTTTGTCTTTACCTAAACATATCTAATCTACATCTCCTTATATAAGCAACATCTGAACCCACCCCATAAAACAACTCCACCAAGTGTGAACAGGTAAGCCGAAATATTTTACCCTATTAGGATAGAACTTCTGCAACCATTTTTCATTTGTCTGTAGCCTAGTAGCAATATAATAGGAATCACAGTATTAAACATCTAATGATTAGGCTTGACTTAAAATCATACTTAAAAACAAATAATGCAATAATGAATAAAAAAAGAAAACTGTTTTCCTACTAGATCATTTTATATGTTAACATACCATAATATCTTATAAAACTTTTCCCAGATAGTTAAAATTCACCATATTTGTTTGATAACATTCATTATAAATTACTGTATGAAAATTTAACTTCAGGAAATAAACATAGATTATTTTAATGTTCAAAAAGAACAAGGCTTGAAAATTGAACCTATGAGTTGAATCTAACCTGTGTAAAATTAATAAAATCTGAAAAAAAGTTACAACACTAATCATAGAAACACAACTAGGTAGATAAATCCGAAGATAATAAAAGAAACAGCAAGAGAAACTTCGTAGGCACAGTCCTCAGATGGGAAAAAATGGCCAAAGGATTTGTGAAAATAATGGAAAGCACTGGTTTATAAACATATATTCTTTTGATGCCTGTGTCTGTTTGGTCCACAGCCTTTATCATGGCAACATAATCGAGCTTTACTAAGATGAGAACATATCCAAAAGCAATATAAACTGTAACCTGTACCATTTTATGCTTATTATTAAACATCTACTTGTCTCTAACAAAACTTGGTGTTTTATAGAGCTTTACATCTGTTCTGCTTCTGTAAAATCCCTAATAGTCCCCCATGAAGTCACACTTGGTAACATTTTCACTTTCACTGTAGTTGAACAGCAGAGCTGGGTGGCCTAAAACATTCTGCAAGGGTAGCGTCTGGTTAGGCTCCATCAGGTAGTTCTATGGGAGAAGTGGTGGGAGAGGGACCATAGCTGGAGTCTGCACCTGGGAAACATGGTTTCATTCAGTATCGCCCACCAAAGCCCCATATTGTGGTTTCTGTCTGACTCTGGTGTGCCACAGACTAGGTTAAGTTGGGCAATGTCACAACAGGTTTAATGAAGGAATAGCTGCCCTGGATATTTGGCATGAAGGAAGAGAACATGAGAAAGATGGAAGCAATGAGGTGCCCACTCACCTCATAAGACTTTTTGAAGGGGTATCTTGAGTGGTTTTGTAGTACTCTTAACTCCAAAACCTAGCATTTGTATAGATATAGCAGGGTGTCATTGAAGAAAACTGTGACAAACTGCAAGGTAACTGGCAGGAGTCATTATCCCACTGCCTTCAGGGCTGCACAGGGGATCCAGATTAGGAATATGCCAACCTGAGTGCAAACTCATCTGAGCAACAGTCTAGTCAGAAACAGATTTTGACCTTTTCCATACCACAGCTGGGAAATAAACTGTGAGAATTGAGTTGTGTTTCGTTCGCTTCTCATAAACATTACTCTCAATGTTGTTTGGGAAAGGCTGAAGGGAGTTATGGGAAAAATGGATGCACAATCTGAACCAGTATTGCCACTCTCTTCATTTGTAGCTTTACTCTATACCAGGATGTTAGTAATATAAGTCTGTACATTAAAGTCTCATTCAAACTTAGTTTTTCCTTGATACAAAGACATTTCATAAATAATTTTTCCCCCTAAAAATATGATATATATGGTACCACAGAAAGTAATTTAATTCCAAATTTATGAATGCAGAAAAATAATACTTAATTCATTCATGTATTTATTTTATGCTTTTTCTACAACACTGGGCTTCACATCATCAATGGGTTTCAGAGGAAATTGACTTCTATGTGAAAATTTGAAGTTTTGCTTTTGAAACTCATTAGAACCCTGATATTAGAAAGCTATTTTCAAATATATTTATTTTTCCCGTGGCATAATAATGGCATGAGTTAGAAACATGTTACAAGTGATAATAAAACACATGACAGGCACATTATATATAAAATCAGAAAATCCCCACAAAAAGTATGTTGTGAAAGCAAGGTTTCCAAAGTTATAAATAGCCATTATAGTAATTAAATAGTCATTAAATTATATTCTCCATTATGTATTGCCTATGACTTCTCAAACTACTTCAAAACTGATAAGTGGTGAGATGGAAAATATTCTCATCATCAACAGGAGATAAGCATGTGTAGTTTCTTAAGTTATCAGATCTATTCATTTCTGTGCAGGGTGTTTCCTGCCTGAGGCATCCCAAACAGCTATCAAATCATTCCTATCCCATCCTTCTTTACTTGTGTAGAGACATTTTATTATTACTTATCTTCTAAGAGAATTATGAAGCTTATGAAAACAAAGATGGTTTCTTCTTTGCTGGACAGGGTGTGAAAAGCTGTCTGGAAGCCAACTATACCACGCTGTAATTCACTGGCAGGTAGTGGGCAGAAGCTGGAAAGAAACTCCAGAAAGACAGATATTGTACTTCCCAACTTCAAGGACCAAGATGAATAATTAAAAAAGAAAAAAAGAAAGAGTCATACTTTAGACAGATCTTTTCAGCATTTCAACAAGGGAAACAGCTCTATTAGCACATACTTTAGGGCATTCTCTACTGCAATAGTAAAGCACATTTCCCACTGGGCAAAAAAGGGAAAGGAAGGAAACTGAATTCTGACCTCCGAAAACAAATATTTTTCTTTTCAAGACAGCAAGTCTGAAGGAAATATGCCAGCAGCTTAGAGTACCTAAGCAAACAGGAAAATGACAACAAAAAAACACGCAGTACGTTGCCAAAGAGACCTACCAAGGCAATCAATCAAGTGCAAAAATCAATAATGAAGCAGGTGAATGTCCTGGTAAATCACAAACAAGTTAAAGAGATGTGATATTGCGGATGACACTGTAAAAAAAAAAACCAACATAAAATTCAAACTGAGTGTAAGGCATGCATTGTCATAGCAAAGAACAGTAAGAACTGAACTTTTGAGAAACAGTTACTTGTAAAATCCCAAATATTTATTACACTGAACCTCAGGCAGTGGATTGAACTGGTTTGCAAACAGGTGATTAAGTTATATCTAATGAACCTCAAAAGAATATGTACTGCTCTAATGGAAGCATTTAAATGGTGAAATGGGAAAAATAAAGTTAAATTTGATGGGGGAAAAAACCCAAACCAAAACAAAACAAAAAACCAAAAACTTTCAGCTGCTTGGGTGTGAAATGGTGTAGCAGTCATAGCCGTTTGATTGGCAGAAACAGACTGAAAGGTGCTTGTAGAAAAGGGAAGTTGAACGATGTTGTCCTACAGATGTAGTGAAAAATCAACTGAAATAGTACTGGTATCTCAGAGAAGGTGTTTACTGTTTTCAGAGATATTACAGTTTTCATTGCTGCAAAATAGTCTGTAATGTTATGAAAGTTGAATTGTTGGAAACACCTCCAAAAGGGCAAAGTCAGATTGTGAGGATAAAACAAGCTTACTTATTCTTGCAATCAGGTTCCTTAAGTGCTTCTTTCATGCCACAGAGGGAGAACCAGTGAGCTATTGCTACTGCACAAGTAAGGATTAAAGGGCATTTAATCTCATGGAAACCTTTCATAAATGCTCAGAGTTTAAAAATGAAGGCTTTCAGATTATTTTTTCACTTTCTGGCTTTTCACAATCACAAATGAAATTTTTGTGAAGGTGTTTTTTAAAATACATTTCTTTCCTGTTAATAGTGGCACATGATATTTTCTTTGTAACATCCTATGGCTTCAAAATCCTAAACCAAATGTTTTCTGCAGATTCTCCTGTTGCTTGGATTACAGCCACAATATTTCAAAATGTTCAGTGGATAAACATTGGAGAGATGATCAACATTAAAATCCATAAATGGCATAAGAAAAAGAGCATGTGAAGTTTGAAACCATTATAGTTTTCCATAAAAATTATTATGAAGCAGTTGTATCTAAAGATAGTTAAAAATTCTGCAAAGTCAATTTTTTTTTTTTTCTTTACAATCTAAAAATGCATTTGAATTTTGATGTGGTAGTACACTGACCTTTTCATTGAGGGAGAAAATAATTTCATGATCATTTCTTGTGATTGTTATTGATCTTAATAAGTGCTGATCAGTCATTTTCCAGAACTGAATGCTCATTTTCTGTGCTTCAAAATAGAGCTGTTAACAAGTCTAACTTATTTCCCCATCCTTTCACGTGAAAGCAAGATCAGATGTCAAGTTCAACAAATAAATAAATAGGTTACTGACAATGTCAGCATCATACAGCAAGGCTTTTAAAGAATACAAATATTATATTGTATGTGTTGTGTTATTTATAGATTATTAATCTTAGTTTCTACATAAATAAGCGTAGAAGAGGAGCAATGTGAAACATTCCCAGTGTTTAATTTTTCGTATCTTTTTGACTGAGTAGCTAAAATAGAATGTCCTAAAAGTGATTGATTTAAATGTCAATTCTTAAAATTACTTTTGTGCTTTGATGGCTAAACCTTATAGATCAGATGCAAAACACATGAATCACTTTTTGGAAATCATAGCCATAAATTCCTTAATATTTCAACCTATTTTTTAATGAAATTTTACTCATAATCCATAATCTGAATATTCTGAATATTATAACTAATTGCCTCGAAATACAAACTAACTCCATATTCATCTATCCTTCATATTGCTTCAGAACAAATAAACCTACATATTATTGTTTTAACTTTTTAGTAGAAAATAAGTTTCCATTAACCACATTTGAAATATCCCAGGGATATGAAAGAATTTAGTTAATTCTCATATAATCATTCCTTAGAAGAGTGGGTTACGCTCAGCATATACTTCGCACTTCCTAGTCACTCTGTTTTCAAATTTCATGCTGGCAGTCTCTCACAAACCTGTTTAGAAATTTGAAAATTGTTCTGTCTGATGGAAATGTGACAAAATGCTAGGTTTCCTCTGAGATATGTAAAAAAAGATAAATCATGTAGTTTTAACATCAAGGAAAATCACTGCTTAAAACTGCTGCCACAATATGGCCTGTAGTGAAAGAGTTTGTTACATCTGATTGGCAGCTGTCACTTCAAGAAATTTGAGTATACATGGAAGAAATAGCCTTGAGAAAATAATGAGGTTAAAAGTGATGTCTTTAGAAAACAAAGACTTGCATTGTACGTTCTGTATCTGTCACTCCTACAGCATATATTTAGGCTATTTTGCACTGTTCTGCCTGTGTTAATAAAGTCCAATCCATCTAAATATTTCTTGGTGACATTATTAGTTCTGAAGTCATTGTCATTCTGCAAGCATGTGCCAGTACTCGTCCTTCATTCTTAGATAACAAGTATCATAAAAACAATTCCACTGTTCTAGTTCAATACACTCAGCTTTATTGTCTGCTATTAGAGCTGGTTGGAAAATCTTTATTGAAACTAGCTTTTAGCACAGAAAATCAGAAAACATATTTTCATCAATATTTTAGTGAAAACGCTCTTTCAATTTCCAGCCAGTTCTGTTTTCTGTAATCTAAATGGTGGCAGATTTCACCCCTTACAGAGCATTCTGGACACTTAAAGACTGTAGCAACCACCTCACTCTCAGGCACGAGATCTGCATCTCTTTTAGATTCCTCTTCACAGTCCCACGTTGCTGTCCCCTCTTTCCTCATGATTCTCGTCATTTCTTGTGTCTTATCAAAATCATGTTATTAAGCTGAAATTTTGCAAGACTTGTAATGTTGTGTCGAATCTGCACCTAGGGAGCTTCCCAATCTGCCACTGAGATGCTGAATGCAGCTACTTAAAGTTTCAAACATGCACTGAAGTTTGAATTAGGCCTTCCTGGTCTATCAGAGGAGCTGAGTAACATCCCTGAGAGACAGTGGAGGTAAGAATGAAATTTATTATTAAAATATGAGCTGAAAGTAAGGTGTCTTGGAGGCATATTGCATCCATTTTACTAAATTCTGAAGGGGATGAGATCTAATTAGTGGCCTTTTGAGCATAATAATGACAAAAAGGTGGTTCTACTATTTCCTGAAGATGCTAGAAAGTTGCAGTACTTGCTTGACTAGGTGAAAAAGCAGCTAGCTGCACTTCAAAGGAAACTAGCTATAAGACATGAAGAGTAAAAACACATACTGGAATTAAGAAGAAAGGGTGCCAGTGTTTGTGTGAACTGATAAATATAAGCCATAGTGTTGGGAAAATAAGGACATGACTCAAATCTCAGTGCACCCAAATAAGACAAGCATGTCTCAACTTAGTTAAATATCAGTGCTTCAGAGAGATTTTTCTGCCCACTGATTTCTCATTTGTTTTCAGAGATAAAGCATGGGTTCTGCTCCCATTCTGGGGTAAATTGTGGATATATACCAGCACACATAGGCTGATTCATACAACTGTGAGGAAAAAAAAAACAACTTAGAGAAGTTTTGGTGAAATACTTCAAAGCCTTCCAGAGCATTTTATCTGTTATGAAATTCATTCCTTGTCATACTTCTTCTTTTTTTTTTTTTTTAAATGAAGTCCTCCCACCACACATTCAGCTATGTACTTCATATTATAGCAAAATACAACAATCCCCTATGCCCCTAGATGCTACTGTTTGCCTCCATGACATGTACTTTCACCTTCTACTAAAAATTTGATATTGAAGAAAAGAGGGGAGACAACCCTGCGTGCTCAGGGAGCCACAGGTAGTTTTTCCACAGGCTCTGTGGAGACCAAGAGGAAAAACTCCTAGAACAAAAGACCATGTCTAATGGTTTATTTGATATGTGCTGGGAAGCCTTATTTTTAGCCTACTTAGCAGGTGAAAAATTGGAAAGGACTGAAAATGACATGCTATTCTTCACTGGCTTGATCATGTTTCCAGTGATGGAAAACCAGGAGACTGAAAGGGTTGTGCAATATGTGCCTGCTGGGAGGTTCCTCACAGCAGTGCATGTTATGTCATGTGGATTACTGTCACACTGACGATACTGGACATGTCTAAACATGTTTCTAGTGTTCTAGGCACCCATATTGGATCTTCCTTGAACAAAACCCAAACCCTAAACTTCTTGAAATTCTTTAATTGGGACATTTCAGCTCTGTTAATTACACCACATAAAGCACTTAACACCAGCAGAGAGCTCTTTAAGACTGTCTGCGAGTACTCTCGGAGTCAAGGCTTACACAATGTGTGTGAGCCACTGATACTGCAATGAGCAAGACCAGGGCCTTGTGAACACTTGCTGCTTTGCAAAATCCAAGCCTAAACCAGGTATATTCTGCATCCTCTAGGGTTCACAGCAGTGCTTTACAAAATGCTTTGAAAATTATTTTGAAACAACAGATTCAAAGACATTTGAGAAAAGTCCTTCTGAGTGCACGAGCACAATGCAGGGCTTTTTACTCTTTCATATTTTTGTTTGCTTCTGAATTTTCACAGCCATTAGGAGTACTTTGCCCCCTTGAGGCTTTTGCTGGCTCTTGGCAGACTGTTTTTTTCTCTACACAGCAGGCACTGACAGTGACAAGTGAGAGCACTGACTCTTTGCTGCTGGCTACCTGCTGCCTTTCTTCTCCTGTTTCCTCAGGAATAGAGTCTGATCTACGAAAATAAACCAAGAGGAAATGATTCTGCAATTAATATTTTAAGCACTTTGCCTTTATGTCCACTGCATTCTTAATATCTCCTTCTTATTTTTAAATTTAAGAAAAGTCTTTTTTTAAAACTAAGATACCATGTTACTATTTTTCCTGCAGACATGGAATAAGAGATTTCTCAGAGGAGTGTGGATATTGAGTTATGATCTTTGTGCACTTGCTGGACGTTTTAAAACTCAACCTTCATCAGCCAACCAAATGCCTCTGTTCAGAAGAACAGATTATCAACTCACAATAATAGGCAGTGCATTTTTTTCTTCTTTCTGGGAAACAGGCTAGACAAAAAATATCACAGTTCTTTCCCTGTCTGTCCTGCTTTTGCTTAACAGGTTTAGCCTGTGCATAAAGAGATGACTGACCTTCAAGGCCATCAATGTGGCACGTCTTGTGAGTCATATGGCAGTAACATTTTTGAAACCTAGGCAAATTCCTAGTGCTGCCTCACTTAATCTAAATATTAATCACATGAACAGCAATGATCAAATTCACATCAGGGAATGCACACAGGTCAGGAAATGGTAAGCAGTAAAATTATAATCAAAATGCAAGGAAATAAGTATCTGAGAAAGGTAGGTAAAATCAAATAACACTTTTACCTTGTTTTTCCATTTTCAGTGGAATTTCAATTTGGTTTTGCATGAAATGAACAGGGCAACTGGATAACAGACTGCAGTAGGTACTGAAGAGCAAAAAGTGAGAGAAATGGAACAGTGCGAAAGATTTGGAAAGGCAAGAGTAAAAATCCACAAATAAGAAATTAAACAAAAAGAAAAAAGCTATTACAAGGTAATATGCAGAGGATACAGCAGGAAAGACATGACCCTTTCCCTATATCATTCAAAAAACTATGCAACAGATTCTTTAGCCCCAAATGATAAAACTAATTTTTAAACAGGTAGCATTCCCTAATACAGTGTTTCAGCAATGTGCTCATCCATCTGCCTACTCCATATAGTTGTGTTATTTTGTATTTTTTTCTCTATTATCACAAACTGAGTGCTATAAAAAGAATTCAATGTAATTACTTTCAAATGTTGCTATGATCTCCAGTTTATTCTGCTCTCTCAGACGCAGCCCTTTTTCCCCTGTCCACAGCTCATCATCTTTTTAATATCTGACGTCAGCCTACCCAAATTCCTGCCTTCTGCTTCCCCTAATCTCAGATATTTTGAGTGATTTTCTTGTCCCCGGTTCCCTGCATCTTTCTTCTCTTTCTGTTTTAAAAGTATTCTACTTGTTGAGGGATGATGTCTAGTGCTTGGTTCCTACCCTCTTGAAACTGTGTTTATCTCGTAGCTCATCCTGAACTTATGTTTTCTGACCTCAATAGAACAACTGATAGCTTTCTCCTTGATTTTGGAAAGCACAGGTTTCTTTATTAGACTCCTCTTCCTCAGGGAACAGGGCTTATGTTATTATACTGTCTGCATCTGTCAGAGCCATCCCTTCTCCCCACCTTTTGAATCAGTATACTTATTTCTGTCAAATTGTCTATTTCAATCAAATCTGACACAGGGTAGATGTATTTAAAAAAAAAATAAGTTTTTCTAAGTTTCATGGTATTAGGAATTTGGGGAGGTAAAGCATATTTTACAGATGCCTAAATAGAAGGAAATAGCTCAGTATAACTCTTCTTGCTGTTGCACACCAGAGAATCTACACTGAAGATGGTTTAATAAACGGAGGAGCTGTAGAAATGCTTGAATTAGAACTGGCGCTTTCTTAAATGTCCAGGTCAATCAATCCTGACACATAAACTTACGCAGCATCATGGTTCATTCCGCTCATCAGTGCTCAAGGAGCTTCCTGTCTATTTTAAATGAAAATAGTATCTTTTCAAGATCAGTTGTTCCCTTTGTCCCAAGCATCATGTGTGGAATTTGGCTAGAGGGTGAAAATCAGTCCAGGTCTCTGCTGTACCATAAGTAAACTTGGGGAAAATGGCCTGCAGTTTCAGAGGATCAGATCTAGATCTGGGCTATCTGCTTGAATAAAAATAACAGTTGCTTTCCAGGACATAATTGTGCACACTGGGAATTTTTTTTTTAATTTTTTTTTTGTTTGTTTGTTTTTTAGCTTATGAAGTACAAGTAGCTCAGAATATCTGTAAGCAAAACAAATTACAAGGGTTCTCCCTGCAACATATGTTTCACTTTTCCTTTCAAAAAAGCATAATATGTTTATAAAATTAGGGTACTCCCCCAAAGGGCCTTGAATAATCGTAAGATACATGAAATAACTACTGTAGGCATTGAAATCAATGTTGCAGAGGATAAGGATTTAGCTAGGATGTAGCTCAGTCAATCCTGAATAATTTGTGCCTGGTTGTGCCTAAGCAACCAAAACATTTCACTGGCAGTCAGTGCAAATGACAAACACTCTATGTGCCACTGCTTTGTTAGTCTGGAGAGGATTCTTTTTAATATTTATAAAAATGATCTGCAAACCAATTCAGCCTAACTAGGTCTGTCTGTACTTCCATTACCTTATCACATTCCACAAGGGTACAAAACCTCAATAGTGAATTAATCGTAACATAGACATTTGGAAGAAAGAAAAAGGAGAAACTGCTATGCTGGCTTCAAATATTGGAAGTTACAAATTGTATTTTTGTATGATTGATTTTTGAGATGAAAAAGACAACAGCCAAAGTTGTTTGCTTCTTTCAATATTTCTGTGCCATTTTTCTCAAACATTTAAAGACATTTAAAGTCTTCTCAGAAAACACGGAGTTTAGCAAGGAGTTACATTTAACAGGAGCTGACAAGGTGGTTGATTTTGTAGCAGTCTGAGAAGATAAACAGTAAAAATGAAACTGGAGATATGACCCCAGCCATTCCTTGCAGAATTACAGCACCAAGTTGCTTTCTGCTGTACATAAAAAGATTCCATATAAGTCATCATAGAAAATAAATATATTTATTATGTAATAGATATCTACAAACTGACTCACAGTGGAAACAAGACAGGAATCATGGCCCCTTCTGTGCATGTGTGTGCATGTTTGTATGTATATTTTCCAGAAAAAAAAATACTTGTTAACAGCTTTTAAACAAATCTGATAGAGTTGAAGATTTTAAAGAAATTAATTCTTAGCAGCATGCTGAAAATAGAAAGTTAAGCAGAGAACAGAGACTGTCTATGAACTTCCCTTTATGGAGGAGCTCGTCTCTAATTCAGCACTGGAGAACACAAAGATGCGAGAGCTTTTCTAGGAGCTTAGAACAAGGGGAAAGGGCCTTGTGCAACTTGGACTTGAAAATCTGCTCACAAGACAGAAATTCATTACTCATTCTGTTCCTCACAAAACAGTTATACACTGTTTTTGTGGGAGGTCATTTGTTTTCAAACCACTGAATGCTGACCACTGTGGTTTGTATCACAGTTAGTGTGGGTGAGAGTTTGGTTTCCCATGGGTATGCGTGCCTAGTGGAGGTGAAACTTGGCACAAGACCAGAGCCCCAGGATAACTGAGGCTTCAGGATGTTTAGGCACAGATGTCCAGATGCATACGGGGAGCTGAGTAAGTTTCAATTGAACAAAGTTTTTCTCCTGATTGTAGCCATACTGTAGGAAGACCTGTGGATTTTGGATGCGGGTACCTAAAGATTACCTACAGTTAGTTTCAGAAGCTGCAATCGTTCTGGTGTTTTTTAATAATTTTATTTACAAGCCTGAAAATGAATTTATTTTAATAGCTTGCATTCTGACAACACAATGGAATATACACTAATTTAAAAAAAAAAAAAAGCCCTCTCACTGTAATGCAAGCCAAGATTACAAGTCAGGATGAAAGCAAGAGTGTCCTAATGAAAATTAAATGTATAGCAAAGAAACTACTCTACAAGCCTTTAGAGTTTGGTATTCAATGACATCCTTGATATAGAGGTTTTAAATAATTCTATGTAACTTAGTTATGCCCCTGCTATTAAAATTAAAGGTTGCTTTAAAGTGGCAGTAGGAAGATTATCAGTATCTACTCACTTCATTAATGAATGTCTTCAACTGAAGAATAACTTAAAAAAAAGGGTTCTTCCAAAAATTTACTCAAAACTGTTTTTCAGTATTGACAAGCTTTTTGATAAAACACTTTTCCCTGGAAAGGTTGACTTCTTTCCGTAGAGTCTTTTTTTTTTTCCCACTATAACATTCAGGTTGAAAAGTTTATTTTGTTGACAAGTAGAAACTTTCAGATGAAACTTCAGCGAAAACATAAATGGAATAATTTTCATTTAAGTTACCCTGGCCTCTATAGAACACCTAATAAGTCCTGCAGTCCTACCTTTGAGATGAGATTTTGGTCCAGTGACATAAGTTAACTTTTTAAGAAAGTTTAGTGTTGAGTCAAAAATAGTGTTTGGCTGGTTTCATTTCCTGATGGAATTTTCTGCTAACAGATTTAATTTTTTGCTGTATTTGATAAAACTGATATTCTTTTTCCGGCTACTCCTATGCAAACATACCATTGGTTGGCATAGCTTTCATATACTTAAATTAATTTTAAAAATATTAGACATTTGCATGGAGTGAAATTCTGACTCCTTTCACACAAATTTAATAGGAAGGATTTCCACTGACTTCAGCATCCTAGGATATGACTTATTATATATAAGGTTTTGACTTTCTCAATCCAACTTTTGGAATTACTGTATAGATACTTTTTTATGTGCATAGGCTAATACTACCAAATCAATATCCAAGCCAGGAAAGCTGTTGTAAGTTTGTCTCAGCTGTAAGCCATTTTGCAAAGCTTACATTGTAGAAAAGAAGAATTATGTTTTTGATTTAACTGAATCAGTAAAAGTTCAGGTGCTGCCCAGGTGTGGAATGGACACTGAGAAAATCAATATTTTTTCCCACTGATAAAATACTTACATCCTTTTTGCACAGAACTATTCATTTTCACTCACATATGGGGAAGAGGATCAAAGACACATTTGTTTTGGTCAAACTAGAAGATTATCAGGGACTTAATATAAAGCTCTTAGATGTTAAAGTGTTAAGAGCACAAAAACTGTGTAGGGAGATGGAAAAGCTTCAAATAACTTATTATTGGACTGGCTTATATTCTTTCCTTAGAGGAAATCTGCCTTAAACTTTCTACTTTCCACAAAACACTAGAACTATCATGACTTCAAGGAATACGGGGGAAATGTGTTTAAAAAAGCCTCAGACAAGAACAGAAACAGATTTTGAAGGGTATTTCTACAATGACTTTTGCTTGCTATTATGCATCCACTGATAAATCTTCAGGTGACTCCAAAAAGTCCTGACCATGGTTACTGGATGCCAGCTACTTAACTTGCAGTTTAGTCTACTGCTGAGATCTTCAAGATATCGAACCAGGAAACTTTGTTTTTCGTGTAGGCAGTACAAAAATGTGGTCAGCTTGAGAAGAGGAAAAGAGCAAGGATAACAGCAATGTTGAATGGACATCAAGGGATCCAGACCAGAGAAGTAAACACAGTATTAAAGAAAGGCCTGTTGCTCAAAGAACTAAGATAGTTTTCAACCATGTTAAAGTCATAGGAAAATTTAATTTTTTAAATAATAAACTGAATTTAATTTGCAATTGATGGGTATTTAGAGGTAATAACATCTTGAAATTTCAACATAAGGTCAAAATGGACTTGATATCTTATCTTTTGAACTGTTTCTTTTTAGTATCAAAACAATTTAAACTTCAGAAGCATTAAGCAAATCACTCTAAATCTTGTCTTCATTGACCTAAAGTGAGGCTGTTGTTGTTTTGGGGGATTTTTTGGCTTTGGGCTGAAGTATGAGTATTATTCTGCATGTGAGATAAAAGTCATCAGTTTTACTATAACATAGATTAGGAAGGGATGAAGTGCTGACTCTGGTGAATTACCACTTTGCAACATTGCTCTGTCTTCTTTTCACTGTTTTCATCATATTTTTTTCTAACCACGTACTATCTCAGACTTATATCAAGTAAGAATTTCATGTTCTTTGGAGCTGAAAGGAGTCTAGAGGAATGAAAAGGGGCAAGAAGGATCTTACCTAATCATCTGAAACTCAGAGCCAAAGTGCATTAGATATTCAAAAGAGGCCTTGGGACAAAAGAAGTTGTGTCATAGTCCCAGAGATTTTTTTTACAATAGCCAAAGCATTATGAACAAAAGGCAGCAAAGGCAGATTGAGTAATGGATCTGGGAAACTGTGTGGGCAGGAAGTAGTATAAAGAGTAATTCTAAGTATTCACATACATGAGTTCTTGACTGAAATATGCCTGGAGTACATACAGTATGCTGTTTTGAATATTTAATAATCACGTCTGTTGAAAGCTCTAACAATAAAAAATAGGCAAAACCTAGATAAAGGCAGTTTAAGTTAATTTATAATTGCAGTCTAAAATACTCTATTCATTTTTGTTCTGCAAGACCTTCCAGGTTTTTTCCATACAAGAAATAAAACAGAGATTACTATCACTGTAACACTATACAGTCTTATATAAGTTTTTATATTTGTAGACCTGAGATCAGAATTTCCTTCTCATGGTAATGCCACTGACAACTTCTTCTAGCACATATTTTTCTTCTCTGGAAAGCACTCACCAGGGAACCAAGAATTTACTCTAGTAGTGGATATTTTTTACAATATTTAAATATTTCTCTATGAATAAAATAATAAGCCTGCAAAATTCCAGTGTCTGTTTTTACATGACTTAATAATTTCAAGAGTAGAGCAGCTTTTCTCCATAGGCATAATTTTTGAAAACCTTTCCAGTAAGAATAGCACCAGACTATGCTTTCCCATGGCAGGGTATGCTCCGATCCCATGAGGTCTGCCAGATTCAAGTTTTCTAATGCCCTCTGCAGTTTCGTTACAGAGCCCTGATCATGGACCAGATTTTTCAGCTGGGATTTACCTACACCCTGACTACAGCCTCCACCTGCAGTTTTTACTTTGATCTCTCAGGCCTGAACAAGTCTGGGTTTGCCTTCCAACCCGAGGCATACACCCCCGAAACCGTGGCTTTCACTAACATCAAAGCACAGCTGAGACTGAGTTTCTCTCCAGATTATGCACAGGTTCACACTATTTAGCCACAGTCTGAGATCAGAATTTATGACAAAATACAAAGATAATAAAATTTCACATGGTGTTAGTTTCTACTGAAAATGTTACTTTTAGCTCTGATAAGTATAATATAAATCAATATACTGGGAACTTGAGCAAACTGCACTGATAACAGTACAAAAAAACCCAAATCTGCCCAACATTAATTTTTAATACAAGAACAAGAACATAAACAGAACCACCTACTCTGGGTCTTGTAAGTCTAGCCTTTCCACAGGGACAATGAAGAATCACAGTTTTTAAAAGTGTCCTGCTGCTGCCATCTGGCCGCCAGCCTCACACTGAGTCAAATTGGCACTTACAGAAGCAGCAGTCAGTCAGGGGAGGATCGCCTTCCACAAGTTCTGATTTAGTGCCTTCGGAGACAGATTGGTGGTGACATAAGGTGAAAGGCTTTTGAAAGTAGAGTAGAACAAGAGAATTGAACAGAGGAGAAAGTAAAACAGAAGGAAAGGGAGATAGGACACAAACTAAAGGAAAACAGAAGAGTGTAAGTGAAAGAAGCTATACTGAAAAGAGGAATTCAGGGAAGGACTTTAGAACAGTATCAAAACAAAGAAAGAACAGGATGAAGACAAACTGAATTTCAGTTTCAGTTTTCCTCAGTTTCTCTGACTATGAGGTTTTGCAGGCCAGTTATGCTTTAAGTGCAATATGTAATTCTTCTACCCAGACCTTATTCAAGGAAATTATTTTGTCTGTAAATAAATACACTGTTTTACATAAATGGTTTTGACAGCACTGGTTTGCTATTCAGAGATGAAGGCAGGAAAGAAGCAGTGAGGGTGGCCAAAGCTTGACATTCAGAGTGGCATCCATATATATGTGTATTTGTGGAAATTCATTGTTGGTACCTCTATGTTCAGATGAGTCAAACGACTTGCTTTGGATGATGCAGGTGAAGGTGTACATGCACAGAGGGGGCCTCTGAAGTTGGGGCAATAGGTTCTCATTGTGTTTAATTTAGGTCACTGGTGAAAGTCATTTACAAGTGTCAACTGTTGGGAGCTGTGAAAATGCCACCCCACCATGTAACGCTGTTAGTTATTTCTTCTAAGAGGAAAAGTCTTATTAAAACAGCAGGAATGCTGCCGTGCAATCAGATGTGGAGTGCATCATGCCTGTGTAACGTCATTACACTTGCTCTGTGCTGTGCTAGGCATGTCTCTGCCTTCCTTCCCCAGCCCGGTGACATTTCTCTCTGCATGAAGTCTTGTGTCTAGCTGAGGGATTGTTGATATTATGACACTCAGAAAAGTTCAGTTAAAACATAGCAGAGCCCTATGTGAAGGCTTTCTCTTAAAAGTGAAGAGGATCCGGTTCCCCGTAGTTGAGCTTGAATCTATAAGCTTGAAACTGCTGTGCTCATGTGAAAGGGTCCAAAAATATCAGTCTTTGGCTTAATTAGCTTAACTTTTTGGTGACTGTGATATCATAAGAGTTTAAGCAGCAACAGTAACATGAGGATCTCTTACCTCCTGTTCCTACCTGCTTATTTCTGACCAAAACCATAGCATATTGCCCTCTCATCTATAACATAAAAATATCTGGGACCAGAACTGAAACCTCCTTTCCTCAAGCCCCACACTAGGAAGTGTCATGAACTACATTTCCCTTGGTTTTAGATTTGCTTGCACCAGGGCTAAATCAAACATAACGGGAAAAGCATTATCAGTGTTCTTGTCAGGCTTTTAGAGAGAAAAGTTGTTCTTATGAAAAACAACATTTTCACATTCCAGCAAAATTATTTTCTAGTAATAAAAAGCAGGACAACTTAAGCTGCCAAAAGTTCCATGTTTTTGTGATCAGACTGTGGTAGAAGAGCTTATTTACAGCTAGCTCAGGTCTCTCTACATAACACTGCAGATTGCAGCATACCTATATCAAGAGCAAATACTGAAAACATAGTGTCCTCAAGCATACCTTTAAATAGCTGTTTACTTGGTTTTGTCTTGGTTTTTGTTTGCTGTTTTCTAGACTGGACAGACTCCTTTGGTCTTTGGAAAGTTGAAATAATGGTTCTCTGTATGAACACTTTTAGGTGGTGATCAAGTAAGGAAGGGACAGGACTCATTTCCTAATCCCTGAGCAAATGTTTTAACCACAGAACTCTTCTTTAAATCATGGAAACTGTGGGGATTGCTGTCACAACTAAAGTTTTCTCATTCATTTGAGGTTTCCTAAGGCAGCTGAGTACCTTGAGAAGTTGATAAGCTTTTAGGCATGTAGTCCTTGGAACACTTTGTATTGCCTGACATGAAACTTCCTACTCTGTTGAAGTCCAGGAGATGGTCATGTGGAGGTGCCTGACTTGCTCTGGCCGCTGTATAGGAGCTGGAGAGATCTGGAAAGGCTTTTATTCCACTCTGAATTCCAACCACTTTGCTAAATCAAAAATTAGTTTTTAGTTGTAATTGGTATCAATAGTTTCTACAGACTGATAATTGATGTGTATTTATTACATAAGTATGAAGTATGAGTTTAATTCATTTGAGGAAATGTGGAAAAATCTATTTGGCAAGGCCCTTTTGATAGCTGTTTTTCTCATTGTGAAAATGTGGCAGCATGTCACTTTTGGTGTATGTTGTATTTTGCACTCATTTGCTCTTTTTACAAATTATAACTTTTTCTATTTTTTTCTTTCAAAGTTCTTCTTTCTCTTTTTTCTATTAAATACATTCAGTACAAGAAGTTTAACTGAACATTGGGAACTGTTATAAGTTCTGGGTCATATTTGGCCATTTATCAATGAGACAAAAGATTATCTTTTTTGACCTATAAAGAAAAATGATTGATTTGGAAAATAAAACTTCAGTCATCCTTCATTGTTTTAGTTATGCAGTGAGCCAAAGTCCTCTATTGGATTAAAAATGGCTAAAAAGGTTGTTGTCTGAATTTGTCAGATCTTTTGGCATTTGTCGATTGTTTTTTTAAAGTGAAATTGAAGCCTGAGAATTGATTGTCCATATTTTATGCAGTTCAATTTATTCCAAAAGGGTCAAATTAAGGCAGAATCAGAACAGCAGAGAAACTGAAGGACCAGCCATGCACCTTAGTGCTCCTTGCTCACCATTAAGTTGTCTGTATTTCATCAATGATGGTACACCTTGTATATTTTAATGAAAACTGCATTCAAGAGTAATCCAATGCCATTCTAATGCAATCAGTGAAATAAAGTGGGAGTAAACCATAAAAATCATCAGACTTCAACTGAAGTGAAAAGACATGTCCACAACGGTGAATTCATTTTACTGTATATTAATAAACTCTAATTTCTGAGGAAATAGATGCATAGTTCATAAAGCCATTTTGTTCTTTCTTCCTGATTTGTTTTCCTCATTTACTTGAGTGAAGTGGAGGCAGCATCCATCACTGCTGTGGTTTGCTTGCACTGACTCACACGTCACATGTAACATGTCACATTTTAAATAGATTGAGTTCCGTCTTTTTAGGGAAGGCATTTAGAAGGATGTTGCATGTGTTGAATCACCCATATCTTCATTTTTGACATATCTTATCCTAGAGCTGGTAGCAGGTCAAGTCCCCGAATCACAGAAATTCAGGAGCTGTTCCTATACTCTCTGTAGTCACTAAGTATGAAAAATTGGAGGGGTGTTCCTTATGCATTTGTGGAAAAAAGAAAGGGCGGGGGAGAGGGAAGTTAATACCAGAAAGCTAAGTATTTTATAAATTTAGCCCTGAAATGCTTCGCTCAGTAATCTACAGAATATGCCAAGGTAACTCACTTTTCAGCTACTCATCCAGGCACAGGGGACCAAATACCTTATAGTGGGAAAAGTGTTAGATTATGGTGAATGGAACTGAATGAGTCATAACACTATAACAAGCATTTTAGAGGACAGTAGCTAAATATACACCATTTAATATTTAATCTAAACCAGGACTTCCCCACACATGTGCCTGAATGGCAACACAGTGTGAAAATTTGGAGAGTTGTAAGGAAGGATTATAAAAATGATCTGACATAGGGGATTTGCTATTTTCCTGGAAGTAGGGACAGAATTCCCAATGAATAAAATATAAGTAAAATACAACTTGGTTACTGAAACTTCACTAAAGTGTTTGCAGAAGACAGAATTATATTTTTCCACCCTATCAAATTGTCTAATAATAATAGCTTCCATCTTTTAAATGCTACAAATCAACCTGACACTTCCTATCATGCAATTTGATTGTTACATTTCCTTTTTCTTTAGAAGAGCCTCACAGGATTAGGGTGGAACAAGAACTGTCAATTTATGGCAAGAAATATTTTGTATTTGAAGTCACAAAACCTGCAGAAGGTGATGAGATCTGGAAGAAAGCCCTCCATAGTGTTCCCCATGAGATTAACAAACAGTGGAAATTGTTGATATTTCCTATATTAAAATTTATATGGCAAGGACCGTCCACAGTATTAAAGCAAAACTGATTTTTCAATAGTTTTATTAAATTGAAACCAATTTCTCTTTCTTCAGTTATACAAAAGCCAGAGGGATTTGGGATTATATACCTTTTTTATGCATAAGGACAACTAAGGAGGCAGCTACTGTCTTTTAAAGAATATCTGGACAAGTAAGATTAGCTTTAAAACACTGTACTACTGGTCTCTTTGATATTACCTTTACTGTAGAGCCTTTGAGACCTTCAGCTGAAGAGCAAAATTCAGAAATATAAAATAATTTAGGCTAGAAGGAAGTTTTGGAGATCATCTGGTCCAACCTCCTACTTCAAGCAGAGCCAACTTTGAAGTTAGATCAAAGTTCAAGGAATCCCCAAATATTTTCAATGGTATATTCAGAAGTTGTTCACCTTTCTCCGTTAGTGATTTCTATAAAAAGACAGCTCTGTTTTGCAGCCTTGCAGTAGCAAATCAAAGTATAAGTTAAAATACCTATATTATATCAACTTTCTTCAAGTAAATGACAAAATACTCATGTCTATATGTTATTTTCCAATGAATAGCTTTTAAAATTTGCTCAGTTGATTGGCCATTGAATAACTTCTGTTGCTATGAAAAAACATCCTAGGTAATTGGAGAAAATGAGGAAGTGAGCAGAGTGCTTTCAAGCTTTTACCATAAGAGAACTTAGCCACCATCCTTTGCTGATCTTTACTGTTGATTATTACTTCTTCCACAAGAAATAAACATTATTGTAACAACTCTTTTTGTTAATGGGTGAGGGAGTAGTGTTTGTTTTCCTACATGTTTTTATTTCTGAAGTAGTTACCTTTGTGCCACAAGAACAAAGAATTTGTAGTTCCTTTAAAACATACTTTTTGGTTTTCAAAAACATTATTGACTGAAAATGTCAGTGACTATGAGTCTCACTCTATACATATCAAAATTATTTCAGCTGTGCATTGTTTTGGAAATATAGAAGCCTATTGATTGCATTCAAAATTAAACTCTACTGTGCTACAGCAAGCATTCAATGAATCACCTATAATAAATTTGTTTGTAGAACTTAACTACAGTATCTGAAAGAAACAAATCAATGGCATGTGCCAGTTGACCTTTAAGTTAGCAAATGTAAAAAAAAAATATGTTGTTTAGTAACTTCAGTCTTTGTACAAATGCTACAAATATTTTTGAACACCAAAATGCATAAAACTTTCACCATTTCAGGTGCTGTAAAACAAGAAAGTCCTATTCAGTTCACTGACTCACAGCCCTCAGAGACTAAGACAGTCTTTTTTGTTTGTGTTTGGATTTTTGGTATACCCTATTTTCAAGTAAACCCACTGTTCAGTTAAATGTTTAGTGTACCGTTAAATATTTGGTTATGAACTTTGCAGACTTTTCAACTAATTGAAATTCTGTGATGATTAGATTATTAGTCTTTCACATCTGAATCTTTTCTTTTCGCAGGTGTTAAAGTTCAAGTAAACACAGCTAAGAAATGGGCATATGAGGGAGTATTACAGGATGCCTACTTCAGACAGCTGTGTTAAAAATGAAACTCTTTTGAAGTGGAAATGCTAACTGCAATACTCCCGATTCTCAACTGTCTTCTTCAATGTTGTGTACAAGTAGCTATGAAAACATTTCAGAACAGCAAAAACTTAACATTTATTAAATGTAACATGCTGGTAGCCTTATTTTCACTCCACATTCACTTCACATCCATTAGTCAGACAAGTTTCTTTGTATAAATAGTCATAGAATCACAGAATCACAGAATCACAGAATCACAGAATCACAGAATCACAGAATCACAGAATCACAGAATAGTTTGGGTTGGAAGGGATCTTAAAGATCATCTAATCCCAACCCCCTGCCATGGGCAGGGACACGTCCCACTAGACCATGATGTTAAGAGCTTTAGCCAACCTGGTCTTGAACACTTCCAGGGCATGGGCATCCACAACTTCTCTATACAACCTGTTCCAGTGCCTCACCACCCCCACAGTGAAGAATTTCTTCCTAATATCTAATCTAAATCTACCCTTTTACAGTTTGAAGCCATTATCCCTTGTCCTATTACTCTGTGTCCTTGTAGCTTTCTTGTAGGCCTTCTTTAGCTACTGGAAGTCTGCTAAAAGGTCTCCCCAGAAGTGTGAAAATCTAGCTGTTTCAAAAAGCACTAAAGGGACATTTTTAAGATAAAATCATAAAGAAGAAAATACATAAAGGATTCTAACTCAAGATGAATAAACACATTGATGTGCATGGTAAATAAAAGGACTTGTTTGTGAAATGAGCTAGTAAAGAGTCAGAATACTTGTCTGCATGTGTCTGGGAACGTTGCAAGGGAGTGTGGATGATATAAACAGAGAAGGACAAATCTGGATGAGATTCAGTCACCAAGCTGCACCCAGATAGAAGAACATTTTGGCCATTGCTAAGTGCACAAAACATTACTAGCTCACTAGGGATCTTTTAAGATAAAGTTTTATTAAATATGGGCATCTTTTCTACATCAATAAAGTTACAAGAGTCTGAAATTCCATTCTGGCTTTCTGCAGCCTGTGATTTTCTATTACATTTTAACATGGAAATGAAGTGTGAACCTCTTAATATGGTCCTGCTCATAGTTCAAATGCAGCACACTGACATAAATGCCATGCCTACCAAAATAAGTGGTGGGCTGTGTATTGCAACTCGTGATCCTCTCGCTAGGCCTCACTCACTCCTGTGGTGCTCTGATCCCAATCTGATCCTGACTAAGTCCCCTGGAACCCATGAAACTGATGCTGTGACGGAGTTGGGTAATGCACCAAACCCATCTACTCATTTTTTTTACAGAGAGGTAGACAGTTCTCAGACTAGATCCACAAGCAGAATAACTCAGCTAAAAATCCTGAGAGAAGCTCAGAAAGATTTATCTGGGACATTGAAGACATGGCAGTCCTCAGCTGCCTATCCTACTCCAAGTCTCTGTCTCATTTGTTATAAATATTTGTGCAGTTCTTACTCTTTGGTATCCAAGTTGATAGACTACATAGTGAACAGGGCAGCTCATTTTGCCACCATGACCTAGGTAGAATAAGACCCTGTCAGAGGGCCAGGCTGCTCAGACCATCTTGAACCACCCACCACTGCAGAACACTGCAAAATGCTTCATTCCTGGAACACATTTCTTTTAGTGAGAAATACAAACTCCTTGCCAAGTGTAAAGGAGGCTTGTTATCTGTAAGGGATTAGCCAGTGCTGTGTTATACTACACAACTCTACATGCTGAGACTATTCGATCCTAGTGGCAGAAGGTAGCTGAAGGCATCTCATGTGAAATACACTCATGTGAGTGCAGTAACCACTACCACTATTACAGCTTCCATTGTGTCAGGCAATACAAACAGGTCCCTCAATGTCCAGTCTCACTAACTTCAGTGATATCCCAGCCTGGCACAATCAGGACTTTTGTGTTTGCATACTTGCCTCATGGGGAACACGTTTCCTCTCAAGTCTAAAAACCCACCAGAGATCCTGAGAATTTAAATTTTATACCTGGGTAGCTAGTGACAGTAAGATTATTCCCTCATTTTGATTATTTATAACATTAGTAACATGTCATGTTAAATTTTTCAGTCCTGTGTATATACATTGAGTTTAGATACCACAGATATGTTAGTGAGTTCTATGGCAGGTGCAGACACCCCAACAGACAAAAAACAAAGCAAACAGTGTGCTGGAGCAGTTTGGCACCTTGGCCAGAGAAGTTGCATGCCTTGGCCATTAAACTGCACCTCCTGGTGCTTAAGTGATGCCTCAGGGTCTGCGCTTCTCCACGTTTTGTCTGGGCTTGTCCCCTCAACCAGTCAGAATGACCACAGTACACATTCAACTTGGGTATACACGGGATCCTGCCTAAGAGCCATAGGAGTTGGTTCTTCACAGAGCAGCAGGTCTGGCTGTCAGACTCTCCCCTTGGACATGCCATCCAAAGATACTTTCATGGATTGAGTGAGTTTCTGTGGATTGAGTGAGCCTTGTCTCCCTCCTTGAGGTGAGTGGTATCTTGAGCACTCTGGTGTGGGGGGGTTTCCCCTTGATGAGTGAGTGTGTGACCACTTTGGTTTGTCTTTCCTTAAGGTTTAGGAATTAGTTGTGGAATTAGTTAATCCCCAACAGACATTCGAACTTGTATTTGGTCAGAAGAAGTGCTGGGCAACTTTGGTTGCAATAAGCCCTATTTTGGATAGCAGCTGCTGTTTGCTTTGTGGGTGCCTCTGTGACAAGTTGAAGGACTACCAATGATACCAATTAGTTCCATAGAAGGAACAACAGTCAGGACATCATTCCTTTTTCAATATACTGCTCAAGATAGCCATAAGTTTCTGCAATGAAATGGGACAGTGTAGAATGGCCAGCAAACCACACCTTTGAAAACTCTGTTTCTGTTGTATATGATAGCCTTACTATGTGTGCAAGGAAACAAAGCTTTTGCAAGTTCATCTTTCCTTTTAAAATACAATTATACCTGTATACCTTTTTTTTTTTTCCTATTAATTTGCTTCACTCGTGTTTACATTGTCAATTGATGATTGCCTTACCCAGGGACTGTGAGCCAGATGATAAAGAATATTCACCAGTGCAGAAAGTCACTTTCAACACCAGGCTGCAAGTGACAAAAAGGGGGGCTCTGCACAGGAAGCACTTGTGAAAAATCATTTATCCTTATTTACTCTGTATAAGACAAGAAGACAGCCATCTTAGTTGACAAGAAACAGGATTTAGGATAAATATTAGGGAGAAAAGTTAATGGTTAGCATGAATCACCATGAGGAAGGTCAAGAAATAATTAGGCCAGGATGGCAGTTACATAGGACAACATTTGCACTGCTTTTAGTGCCTGGATTTTAAGGAGGGGAAAAAAATCAAACACATCCTTATGATCTTTCAACTTTGGTTAAGAACTGTAATAGCACATTTTTATGCTGTACAGTCATTTGTTTGTAGTCAGTGGGTAAAGTAGGTGACCTCATGGATTGTGATGCAGTTCTGTGTGACAATATATTGGGAATTTAATTTCTGGGCATGGATGTGATGTTTATTTTCTCAATTTTAGGTGTTTGAGAAAGCTTTCAGATCTGTCATTGTATATTTATGTAGTTCTGAAATATTGTGGTTTTTTAAAAAAATATATTAACTCTTCATTAACATACTTAGAAATGGGGCAGGGGGGTGGGGGAGGTGGACAGGGAAGTGCATTGCATGGATTTACATTCAGGTCCACTTGGAGATAATCTCAGGAATCCTTAGGCCCACTCTAGTGGCACAAACCAGCTGTAAACTAGTTTAACCAGCCTTTTGAGAATGTCCTCTTACATAGGAGATTTGTCAAACAGGCAGCAGAGAGCTGACACAGCAACGCTTACAAAAAATGCCTTCCTAAGCTTTCAGTGCCTAAGATGTTCCCAAGCCATCTTCACATGGGAGGAATTGTGGCTTCTAAGTGCACCTCACATCTGAAATAAACTAAAGCAACATTTAATTTACTCCAAATAACCAGAGATTAAAAAAAAATCCCTATGAGTAGTGAAGCAAAATTGTGATTTTGAGGCACTGCAAGCCCATGTGGGAATTAATTAACAATTACAAGAAACAAAAAACATGCAGTGTTTTAAAACAACATTATACCTGAATTTATTTTCACATATGAAGAACAGAGAATAGACACTAACATATGGCACTTGTGTTGAAGCAGAGGCAGACACTGTGACTTTGTATGTGTAGTTTCAGCTGTTTGACCAAAATGTATCTATTTGTGTCCACCATAAGAACTTTCACTGTTATTGTTGCTACTGCAACAATGACCCTTAACATAACTTGTCAGTGAAAGCATTGTTCTTAAAAGAAAAGTCATCAGTATCAATTTAACATGTGTAAGAACAAAGTATAATAATCATGCCATTTGATCTCCTCAGGACAGTAATAGAGAAAAGGGGAACAATCTGTTCAGAACAGATCCAATTGATAAAGGGAACTACTGCCACTTAGTGATTCCCGGTTTAGCACATAATGATTTACTGCATTCTATTTTAGGGAGTTGCAATTTCTTGTAAAATCTGTCCAAATCTGTCTAACATCCTGCTTTCTTCAGGTTAGACAATCTTAACAAATCTGGTACAAGAAAAAAAACAAACGAATACAGCATATGAGTCATAAGAACAGTATGTATGAGCAGGTAAAGGTGGGAACCTCCTGACACAGATCTGACTATCTCTACAATATGCCAGTGGAAGTAATTAATAAAAACAATCTCTGTATGACAAGCAAGACTCCACCTTCTTCTTTACAGCTTCTTATGATTTATTCCATATTCCCCTTCCATTATTCTGTTTTGCTTTTCCTAGGACTTGGATGGTAACTTCTTTTTACCACTGATTATTGAAACTATTTATGATACGCTTGCCTCAAGTGTCAAAACATTTTGCTGAACTACAAGCTTGCTTATAATGCTTAATTGTAATAGTCTGCTGGATGTCACAAAAACACTTAATTAGGAGGTAGGTTAAATCTATTTTACGACATTCTTCTTGTCAAGAAAATTTGTGTGTCAGCCTTTTTAGCTACACTCCATCCTGTTGCTAGAACTGTCTTTTCAGAAGACAGAGGGAAAACAATTCATAGAAAGTGATTTTTCACCTCAGTACAGAGGCTTTGAACTTAAGCTTCAAAGTCTGTGTCTTCTCTAAGAAGTAATAATAGCCACCTTTTTTTTTTTAATAGTGATATTTTTATAGTGCTCTGAAAGCAAGATACAACAGAAGACAGTATTGTTAAGTCCCAGTAGAAAGATAAAGCATCTGAGACATTAAAAAAAAAAAAAAAAAAAAGCTTGTTCCAGAGGCTTTATCAGATAGTGATCCTTAACTCCTCCACTTCAGCACACCACTTACCTACTAAATGCTAAACATGCTGATATGTTATTGTGATGCAATCCTTATTTTGTTGAAAAACTTCAGTGAGGACAAAGTAGGTGGATATAAAAAAACTACATCCTCTGGGACAGGTTTATTGCTGTAGAAATGTTTGTTCATATAGCAGGGTGGTTAACTTGATGCAAAATCCTAGTGGAAACAACACACAAGTAGTTGGCATCTCATTGTAGCTGGACACTTTTACATCCAATTACTAAAGAAGGTCTTGAGTAGCTACAGCTTGGTAGACTACCTTAATGATGCATGCTAAGAACATTCTCCTTTAAAAATTTGTATTTGTGGGAATTACAATTGAGTTAGTAATTGGTATAATAAAAGATATTTTTGTATTCCATCAAATCAAAGTTCTAAATTCTAAGAAGAGTCTAGAATACAACCATCTGATAAAAACTTAAACCAATTTCTTGGACATGTAAGAAATGGACAACAACTGAAAGGTAAAATTACTGCTTGGTTTGCTTGGAAATCAGTTAGCTCCCTTCATTTGTGGCACAGTCTTCTAGAACCACTGAAAATGTATTTTAAAAGCAGGAACTCAGAGAAGTGATTTTCACCCAACACAGTGTCTTTGAATTTAAGCTCTGTGATGTGCTACCCCACTTCAAATTATAATTTTACCATCATTCAGTTAGAGACTCAGAAACTGACTGCAGGAGAACATGTGAAAAACTAAAAACAGATAGATCAGTTTCAGATGGGAATCCTAAAGTGTGTAATGTACTAAGGCACAAGGTATGACCTGTAAAAGGCACATGGATGTAGGAATGCCAGCTCTGTAGTGATTTCTAAAGCCAGCACAAAGAGAGGGGGAACTGAAGGTCTTTTTTTTTTTTTTCCTTTTTCATTCAATTTATTTACTATTTTCCTGCAATACATTGTGAAAGCAACAACACTGTAAAAATGTGAATGCCACAGCTTATGTGCTTTTCACTCCATGTTTCTTACATCCGATAACAATATTGCTATATTTATGAAATGTGTACTGCCAGCCCTAATTGGACAGTTCTATTCTTAAATTACATTAGTAATGGAGAACCACAAACTGATATATACAGGAATAATAAAAAAAAAAAAAAAAAAAATCCTTTCCTGTTGCTGAGCTCTAAATCAAACACAATAAAATTGGAAAAGACCTAAGGGTCACTACAGACAGCAGAGACCTACCAGATAACCAGGCACTGAAAAAAGGGCAGACTGTAGCATTGTGGATTTTTGTTTATTAGTGGCACAATACCATGTGCTTTCTAAGACATTAAATCACTAGTTTAGTACTTGTATCTGTAATCATTCTCAGACAAAAATGGAAGATAGTAGTCAATATTAGTGCACTTGCAGAAAACCAGGGGATCTATGGTCATATTTCTGGTTTTGAAAGATAATCTAACACCCTGATTTAATCTGAATAATGATAGCTGAACAATTTTGTCTTTCATGTTAATATCTTAGAGCAAGAGAAATTAATTTCCAAAATGGTTTAAACTAAACAGGAACAAATGACTGTTCTTCCTGAATAAAACTAGTCACACAATGAGGATGGCAGTAGCTTATTTGGTAATAACAAAACCAGGAACAGCTTGATATATATAGACTAAACTTTGATCTGGTAGCATTTTTTCCTACAATCCATTTCTGTAAGAGACATTAATCTTGGAACTTTCAATCCCTGAGGAAAGCTATTGTCATTCCCATAAGTACTTTTAAATTATTTTCTTCCTGTTTAACCATAAACTAAACTATAAATACACAATTAAGGATTAACAACACCATTCATTAGACTTGACATACAAGGCTCGTGTGCTATTGTAAGAAGCACGCAACATTACTGTCTATTTGGAAAAAACCCCAACCCCTTCTATATCTTTTAATTAGAAATATTTGTAGTACAAAAGCTAATGAATCATATATAAAACTATAGGTGGCACCAATGCTAGAACTAAGAAGGCTTTGAATGGTTTTAGATTAAACAAGATTAAAAGGGTTAGTATTCTTTTTTGGGGTGAAAAAAAGAACACTTTCTCCCAGACAAATGAGATGTGCCTTTCATCTGAAGATAACTACTGTGCGATGTTTTTTTGTGTTTTGTTACTTGATATAATAAAAAAAAAATAATTAAATATGCAAAGTTCTGCTGGTATTGTTTTCCTAATATTACAGAAAGAAAAGGGAAAAAAAAAAAAAAAAAGAAGGAAAGTTTTAATTAGACTCTATTACTCTGGGAAATTACTAGATAAGCAGCAGCCAAACAGTTTCAGTTAGAGAAAAATTGCTTGGGGTTTAAGTTAGGTAACAAATGTATTGCTGTTACATCCTATCTCCAGTATTGCTATCCCTGACCACCTGCATGACCTTCTGTGCAATCTCTCTCACTGTAATGTATGCTATCTTCAGGGAACAGGATGAAGTTTCATAAGTGAGAACTCCACATCTAAATACTTAAAAAACATGTGTCAGTCACACATGCTGATGAATATTAAGATTAGGATCCCTTTTTAAAACTTGGATAATCCCTGCAGAACTCCTACGATGTAGAAATATCTTCTACAGATGGACGTGATCCACAACCAGTTTTCTTCCTTTTTTAAAATATTTCTGGAGAGCCATGCTAATTGAACCCTCGAGGCAGAAACCATTGTGTCGGGAAAGAAACTTATCAGGATGTTGATCATAGAATCATAGAATTATTATGGTTGGAAAGGACCTCTTGGATCATCGAGGCCAACCTTCATCCCAACATCTCCCTAACCACTAGACCATAGCCTCAAGTGCTCCATGTACTCATTTTTTAAACACCCCCAGAGATGGTGACTCCACCACCTCTCTGGGCAGCCTCTTCTGTTGCCCAGCCATTCTCTCAGTAAAGAATTTCTTTCTAATATCCAATCTAAACCTCCCCTGATGCAACTTGAGGCCATTTCCTCTCATCCTATCATTAGTAATTTGGAAGAAGAGACTGACACCAGCCTCACTAAAACATCCTTTTAGGTAGTTGTAGAGAGCAGTAAGATCTCCTTTCAGTCTTCTCCAGACTAAACAACTCCAGTTCCCTCAGTGGCTCTTCATAAGACATGTTTTCCACCTCTCACCAGCATCGTTGCCTGTCTCTGGACCCACTCCAGCACGTCAATGTCCTTCTTATACTGTGGTGCCCAAAACTGGACAGAGTACTCAAGGTGCAGTCTCACGAGTGCTTGACCTTACAAGGGCTACAGATGATACACATTCCACTTCCATTTCTTGAATGAATCCCAGTGTAACAAACAGCTCTGTCTACTGAGAAAGGATCTGCAGATTTCCCTTTGTCTACCTTGACGTTAATGTGATCAAGATATTAATGTGATCAAATACAAACATTCATCTCTGTGTTGCTGTGGTCATGAAGGCAGGGCTTGTTCAGAGGACATCCTGTGAGATAGATTTACACAGCATATTTCCTCCAGAGAAGAAAATTAAGAGCATTCTTAGCAGGTTGTCAGTATTGCTTGCAAAACACAGAATGGATGCTAAATAGTAATTACCACTGAGCCAGGGTTTTAGTTTGGGAACATAACGTTGAGAAAGCTTTTAAGAATGACTGGTGTCTGGAACCTATTTTTAAAGATGTTTGAAAGGTTATTTATAGCAATAATAACCGTAAATTGAGGAGGAAGTGAGGAGGTTATTCATGCTGGCTCCAACTTTTCCCAGATAACATAATCTGTAGGAAAGAATCATTAGAAGTCCTGTAGTATCTGTAATGGAGCCACACGCTGGGCTGCTCAGTGTACCTATTCAAGGATGTTATTATGCCCAAAGAATGTGAAGTAACTGTTCATGAATGCCTCCAAATGCAGAAGGTGGCTACATTAAAGATAATGGGCTTTTTGTCTCTGTCTTCAGTGGTACAGATTTTGCTTCAAGAATTATTCTGTTCTCAGCTTTTAATGAGGACTGTGATACCTGTATCTGCACAGTTTTTTTCTCACTTCTACCTGCTTCCTATATGGACTGGCTACAATTTGTCTGTTAAGCATGTACTGTATGAAACACAGGAATATATTAAACCATCCAATCTATCATTTGAAAAATAAAGAATTTTTCTTTTTTTTTTTTTTTTTCCCATGATGAATCATTGAGCTTGCTGTGTTTTCACCAAGCTACTAGTGTACTGAATCACAAGCTAACATTGTTTCCTTTTAATATTTATAAGCAAAGCATCTGTACCAGGTTAATCCTGTAATGGGAAATCATATTTCACTTTTTCTTAAGGAAGATTTATAACAATTCCATATCCTAAACATTATGGCTACCTGTCATAATATTGCCTACACCATTCTGCTATGAACTTGTTGATTTAGTCCTTCATAAATCATGTTTATTATGTACTGCTTATTAATATTGCAGAAAATTAAAGTGAAAAACCAGTGCAAATAAATTGTTCACTGGTAATGAATTTGTCTCTGTATGAGAAACCTGCAGCTATAAGCAAAATTAAACAGTGGCCTCTGTAAGCATTCCCTTCCCATTCAATATTGGACACCAAACTCAAGTTGACCATGAATGACTGCATTTTTACTGATACAATCCTAATAGGTTTTTAAAATTCAGCATTTATATCAAGGTTATCTCATTCAAAAATTTGTTTAAAGTACAATTCAAATATATTTTGCCTCATAATTTTCACTCTTAATTTTGCAATGTAAAAGGTTCACTCAAGTATTAGGTAATAATGTCTTATAGTGGTGTCGTTTTTACAGGAATAGTTTTAAAACTGTGAGTGAACATTGAGTTATCAGTTTTTTACTTCTTCAAAACAGATATTGGGATATTTCTGATCCTGGGTTGCATGAATATGCCTTTATACCAGTAAAATCTATCAATTCTATCAATGTCTATTTCATTGAAACAGGTAATATATAATATGATATAAATATAATCACATGGCAGTGGCTCTAAAAACAGTAGTAATTAACTTTTCTTAGTTATTTTAACAATAACATATTTTATTGTGTATGCTACAGTTTAAGCAGTATACTACTACTGTGTATGTGGCATGAAGTGCGGAAGAGAAAGAATGATGTGAACATCGAGTATGAAATCTTCTCTTCCCCAAGAATTCTTTTAAAAGCTACATCAGTTCATCGTTTTGACTACACAGAGTGATTATTGTTCGTCTTCTGTTTATACAGCTCTAATACCTATAGGTCAAAGGAAAGATTCGGCTGCGTTGTGCAACATATTTTATAAACAAATGAAACTGTGATAGATCTCTTGAAAAATCTCTCAGTCTTAAACCTTGACAGCAAACAGTAAAATGTTGTTTTTAGTAGTCAAAATGCTGTATGTAACCAGGAGTTCACAGTCTTATTTCAAAGCTATCTCAGCAAAGACTTCAGAAATGCCTATGCATCATCTTTGCCAAGTACATCTCAGATTTGCAAGAGCTGCAAAACATTTAGAAGAAATGAATATTTTGAAATCAGGAAGTCTAATAAAAGTAATCAAAGTCACATTTTCAGAGGTTGAGACTTTTAGAAGACTTTCATGCAGGACACAGAAAGCACTCTTGTACAGTAGAACCACGGTAGACACTTATATATGTCTAATTAGACACAAAAGCAAAACAAGTCAGAAGGAAAATGCAGTGAGAAACAAATGTATCCAGAAAGTATGCAGCCATCAGGTGGTTTGGACTCTCTCAGTTTTGATCTAGAAGGCTTTCAAATTTTGACAGTTTTGATCTACATTTCAGTAATCATTCTACAGTTCTCAGACATGACCGGACATAGCGGCCAGCAAGAATCTAATTTGTCACCATGGCAGAATCTAATGCAAGATTCCAGTGAATCAAGTCCAACATGTATTTTATGGTAAAACTACAAGCAATTTGTAATTTCTCCTTTCTACGCTAGGATGGCAAATTATAGCAAGTGCCTTATTTATCTTTAGGATAGCTTAGAATAAGCACTGAAGTGTCACAGCTAGTGGAGGAAATTATAATTCTGGCTCCACTTTTCAGTTTTCACGTTGAATTTTCAGAAATACTCCGATTTTTAAAGTCATCAGCAAATTCCCTTCAGATGCATATAAATCTTAATTTCTAAGTTGATGAAAGGAAGTAGCAGGAATTGCTAGCAAATGATCTGAATAAAGCTTTTGTCTTGCTAAATAGATGAAGATGATATACTGTGAATCAACATATCTTTGAGCAAGTAATCCAGTGAAAGATTCCCAGGGCTAAACCAGTTCTTTAGAAAGAACATGAAAAATAATTCTTATCCATCCAGGATATAACTAATAAGGACATAGAACAAAACCTACTTTTAATCACACCTACTATAACGAAACACTTTTGGGGAGCTACTTTGACTCCACATAGTGACAAAAACATATAATCAATGGGTAAGTCTTGTTTTTAAACATTTAAAGGACCTCATACATCACAGTGCACCATGTTTAAGCTTTTCTTCCAATTGTCCTCTCATAGGGAATGTTAGTTGAACAAGTCACAACAGTATATTGTAATTGTACTATTACAAATTGCCATATACTCAACTTTGACACTTTATCAGTTTTCTGCAATGGGTAAAAATGAAGCTTAATAGCCCAGTATTTAAACTAAGAATCCCCAGCCTTGTCATTATTTTGAGCACAATAGCAATCCTCATTGGAATAGGTCATCCAAACCATGGGGAGGCTTGGAGTTAATTACATCACCTTACAAAATAATTTGCTCTTTGTGCTGGTAGTTATCTCTTTCCACAGTTGGTTCTCTTTTTCATTGTTTTGTGATGTCCCATTAATCACAGCTACATTTATTTTGTGTCATGTGATTCATCATCCTTTATCCCAGCAGCTGTTTCCATCCTTTTGGACTCAAATAAACTGCTAATTTAAGCCAGGGATGTCCAGCCTTGAATATCACAATGGATTGTACCACACTGCTGAGGATTAGCTACTACATTCACACTGTTCAAGTTTTTTAGCCACTCCAATTAGTCTACAGCTCCTACTCATGTGTTAGGGTATAGTTCATGTTCATCTCAAAGGAGTGGATAGCTCTTTTTGATGTAGGTCTGACATGACAGGGCATAAAAATATGCATATTTTTTTCTAATGTGAGAGTATGCTACACCTTTCTTCTCTTTTTCTGTTTCCTGTTTTTAAGTCTTTCAAGTTTCTTCCTAACATGACATGAAACCCATTATATTTAGAGCACTGTAGAGAGGTGAGAGGAAGTCTTTGCTATTTCATTGTTTTTTCCCACTGTCTCCAGTCACCTTCTTCTATGATATGTGTAATACAGCCACAAGGGAGAGAAACATTTACATAAAATTAAAATGAGACATAAAATAGGTATAATATCTAACACCATAATCTGGCAAGTAAAAGCATTCCAAATAGTAATATTCCTTGATTTCTGTTTTAAACAGAAGGATTTTCCTATCATTTTATCTATTTATGTTATTTTTAAAAGACAAGCGACAACAGTGTGTTCATTCAGTGGGAATTAACAACTCATTAGTATGGTGTGTATGAGAGGAGCATATCAAAAAGCTACAGAAAAGTACTGTGAAATTCTTTTTTTTTTTTTTTCCCTTGAAAAAGTGCCTGAGGGTAGGTGTAAAACACTGTGACTCACCCTTGCCTGTCATGTGAAAATAGTAGCTCATAATGGGTTTACAATAGAACTGTCTGCACCAGCCTGAACAATGCAATATATTTCTATGCAGGAAGCAAAAGCTTTTCAGAAACTACTTCAGTCTGCTGTTTGCAGCAGGCAGAGGAGTAGGTGAGAGACTACAGCAGAAAGTGTGATGCCATTGCTGGCCTGTTATTATGGCTTCCGTGGTAAAGTGTGATTGCCAAACTTTCTTTGTGGTGTTACAAATGGCTTCCAGCTAAATCTCTGAGCTGTGCAAAGGAGTGCAGCAGAGGGGAGAAAAGGAGTTGACAGAAATGTAAAAATGCCTGTTTATTACCAGAGCTTGGCAGAGCACATGGCGTATCACATGTGGTGGCAACCATATTGAGCTACATACAAAAGCTCAGACTGGAAAGGATTCAACCAGGAACAAGCTGATAGACTTGTAGCCCCATACCTACCTGTGAAGCTTAAATAAATAACATTGAAGAACACTGTTATATTCTCCAGGTCTAAGGCAGGAGTTCATGACACTGTTAGTCCCATTTGCCCCACTTTTTCTTCTGCCTTCCGTTGTTATTTTTCCTTCTGTTAGAGAAGACCTCAGTTTTCACCAAAAACAATGAAGGTTTGAAAATTTAGTATGCTGTTTTCTAGTAAAAACACAAATAACTATTGAAGAACAAGTGAAAGAAATATATTCTATACTGAATTCTTAAGGACACTTCGATCTGGTCTAAATTAACTTTAAAGATGACATTGTGTGTTAATTAGGTTTTGATGAGACTGCTTTCTGAGAGATTTGTGGTTCAACTTGGACAGCTTAGCAGATGTGTTAAGCAGAATATCTTTTATTCAGATTTTTAAAGCATATAAATCAGCATGATAGCTAATATAAGTTAATACCAGCTATATAAAGTTTATTCAAGGCAAGACTTTAGAAACAGATCTCACTGCTGCTTAACACCATATTTTGAATCTGTTAGTTTTGCTTTAGTAAAAATATTCTATTCTTGGAAACACCGTATATCTCATCCAAGCCAGCATATTTCTAATGGTGATCACAATGAGTAAGCTCTTGCAGAGGCCAAAGTTTCCACCATTTGATGATTCACTCACTTAAGGAACAAGTTAACAGCCTGGTAGAGAACCCTCTTTTACCTGAATGGTGACTTTTCTTGTGGGCAACGTGCCCAGTGTTACACCACTCATAAAACTTTCATGTTGCAGCAGTCATGCTTTCCAATGAAGTATCTCATTAGAGGCTTTATTACCCACACTTCAAGAAATTACATTCTGATGATTAACTAACTATACCTTTGGGAGGAAATATCGAATGAAAGAATGGGATATCACTTAAAGAGAAAAACAGTTCTTTTCCATTGTATCACTTGGAGTGATGAAACACTGATTCAGAATTATGTTCTTTGTACATGGTCTGCACTCTGCACCCATAATCCGCTACAGTTTTGTTGAAAGCTATATTGTATTTTCATATAATATTAGTTTACCTTACTTCTCTGTGAATAAGGCATGTTGTTCCACCTACCTTATTAAACCCCGAGGGCAGACAAACTACACACTTTTTTAGGCATGAAATATCCCCTTTCAGTTCTCCATTCCACCACAGGCTGACAGATCCATAGGAGCTGATACCACAGTTTTCTGTTCCCCACTAACCTCCTGACTGAAACACTTCTCCAGATGTCTTCTTAGAACAAGAATATTTTCCCTGATATTTTACCATATGATGCAACAGAGTACTTTATGTGGAAAGCATCACAGAACTGATCTCAGGGAATAACACTTCGGAGTGCCATCATTCACATCAACACTTTCCTCTGAAACTTTGAGATCTCCTTCAGAAACACCTGGGAGATGCAGAGATGACTATGGTAAAGGCACTTCAGCCTTCAGCATTATCTCTTCCAGGTGGAACAGATAGACTGCCCTTGCTCTACCAGTCCATTTAGTTTCAGATGCTGTAAGCCTTTTTTTTTCCTTCTTCTTTTCTTTTTTTTTAAGGTACTGTAGCTTCTGCTTTTGTTGGAAATGCTTACTGCAAAAAAAAACTTAAGTTCCCTGCCACATGCATGAGAGCTTTGGCCTTGTGTGCAAGGACCTCCTGTGCTTAAGATACCCTTTCGGGGGGAGGGGGGGGGGGGCCTGAAATCCTGCTTGAGCTCCCATGGGAACAATTTTGGAACAGTTCCCACATTTTAGGACAATGTGGCACAGCTGACAGTAGCACTGAACAAATCACTGAGGCAAGTATTATCAACGGTTCCTCCTGTAATCTACTCTCTCGTGTACATTCACTTTTAAAAGGCTTGTGCTGACTTGGAAATTTTTGTTCTAATTTCTCTGCACTTCAGCCTCCGTATGTTAAAGAGGATACATGCAGATGAAAAACATGAAGTAAGGACTGGTTTTACTACCTTTCTTTGTATTAGAGCTAATAAAAATTACCACCATTACACGATAAATTTGTCATAGGTTTATTATTTTTTTGCACAAAAGGCTAAGACTAGATGCAGAATAGAAATATTTCATCAATTCTTTCTGTGAAAATTCCATTATACTATTCTCTAATTGTAGCTACAATTATGAACCAAAGAATCAGAAAATATAAAAGAAAGAATTTTGGTGCATGCGATAGAGTAGGTAAAGTTTGATTTTATATCACATCTTCCACTAGTAAAACAGGATGCCTGACCTAATTACAAGTGTAGAGGTTTAACCAAAAATTATAAGCATCCTCCTAAAACACACAGTCCCCCCTGTTCCTGCAAGTCATCGTACAGTTGACTGTTTATCTGGACTTCAGTAAAGCTTTGGACACCATTTCCCCAAACATTTTCTTGGAAAAACTGGCTGCTCATGGCTTGGACGGGCATGCTCTTTGCTGAAGAAAACAGGCTGGGTGGCCAGGCTCAAAGAGTTGTGGTGAATGGAGTTCAATCCAGTTGGTGGCTGGTCACAAATGATGTTCCCCAGAGCTCAGTACTGGGGACAGTTCTGTTTAATATCTTTATCAATGATCCAGACTAGGGGTTGAGGGCATTGTCAGCAAGTTTGCAGATCACATCAAGTTCGGCAGGAGTGTCAAATTGCTTGAGGGTGGAAAGGCTCTACAGAGGGATCTGGACTGACTGGATCAATGGGCAATGGGCTGAGGTTCAACAAGGCCAAGTGCCGGGTCCTGCACTTGGGTCACAACAGCCCAATGCAACACTAGAGGCTTGGAAAAGAGTGGCTGGAAAGCTGTCTGGTTGAAAAGGACCCCTGTGTGTTGGACAACAGGCATCTGAACATGATCCAGAAGTGTGTCCAGGTGGCCAAGAAGGTCAACAGCATCCTGGTTTGTATCAGAAATAGTGTGGTCAGCAGGACTATGGCAGTGATTGTCCCCCTGTATTTGGCACTGGTGAGGCCACACCTGAAATACTGTGTTCAGCTTTGGGCCCCTTGCTACAAGAAAGTCATTCAGTTGTTGGAGCATGTCCAAAGAAGGGCAACGAAGCTGGTAAATGTTCTAGGGCACAAGTCTTATGAAGAGCAACTGTGGGAACTGGCGTTGTTTAGCATGGAAAAAAGGAGGCTTGGGGGAGACCTTATCACTCTCTACAACTACATGAAAGGCAGGTGTAGAGAGATGGGGGTCAGTTTGTTCTTCCATGCAGCAAGCAAGAGGACAAGAGGAAATGGCGTCAAGTTGCACCAGGGGAGGTTTAGATTGGATATGAGGAACACAGAAAGGGTTGTAAAACACTGGAACAGGCTGCCCAGGGAAGCGGTGGAGTCACCATCCCCAGAGGCAGATGTGGCACATAAGGATATGGTATAGTGGTGACCTGGCAGTGCTGGGTTAATGGTTAGACCTGATGATCTCGAAGGTCTTTTCCAACCAGAATGGTTCTATGATTCTATGAAAAGAAACAGGTGCATTTCAAGACACTCTCCTGCACTGTGGGAACCTGGTAATGCTCCATGATGCATGAAATTTCTAAATGAGATCTCTCTTTGAAAAGCTGTGTCATTGGCAAATTAGAAATTCATGTTGAAAGTCAAGGAAAAATGTAATATAAATTGACATCTGTCTCCACCATGACTGCTGTTCATTGATTTGCATAATTTGTTTGTTGTTTGGTGTATGCTTGTTTTTTAGTATGTAAGTATGTAAGTATTTAGTATTCAAGCCAAACTCTTGAGGCATGGACAGTTACAATCTAATATCTCCAAGAATATAATTTATACTCTTACAGTCTCATGGTGAAAAGCAGTATGAAACCAACTAACTTAGATGTGCACTGGAGTTCCCAGGACAGATGTAGGCTATACACGAACCTAGGTAACTGACAACTGCACCATTAACATGCATTTCCTTTATTAATAGTATATATTTTTTAAAAAATGAAGCTACTGCCAACAAAATCAAATCAAGATGAATTAATACATTAGTATTACTGACAACAGGTCAGAGGGATACAGGTATAGAAATCCAAACAATTTACACATTTAGGGTATGATTCCTAGAACTGTTTTCCATAATCCAGAAAAACAACAAAGCATGTTTAATTGAAAGGAATCTCATAGTCTTGTTCTGTTACCATGAAAATCAGGGGGACAACTCCTGGTGTTTAATCACAAGCCTTCAGTGTTCTCTAGAACCAGACCCAGAGTACTTAGCACTTGGCAAGAGTGACCCTTGATTAATGTTTTTCTTTTCTCTCAAATGACGACACAAGGAAAAATCAATACATGTTTATAAGGCCAATGTATTCTTGTTGCTAATGCCATTAGTAAAAGAGAAAGCAAAAACCACTTTAGATTACATCATATAAGAGTCATGTTATTTCACAGCAGCAACAATTTGGTCACTTGAGACCCGCTTTTTGTATTGGTCTCTTCATTCTGTCATTGGATAAGATATTTTCTGCTTCACAGCTGTCTCTCAATCAATCAGAAAGTATTTTGTATTTCCATCCTCTGAGAATCTTAAATTTTGATACTAAGAGACATTTTATAATTTTCATATGTTATTCATCTGTTAATCCCAAGATGCAGACATTTGGAGGGAGATGGATACTGACTTCAAAACAAAATTCTGCAAAATGTGTTTCATTTTTCAATTATGGCAAAGAAAATATACTCTTCCAAGTTAGCTGAAAGTTGGCCCTATGGTAAGAACTCACTATGTGCAGATACTGTAAATATGGAATATATGGACTTTTATGCAGATGACATTATACCGTGATTCCTTTCAGTCTTCTGATAATGATATACACAACTCTGCTTCTGACTTATATTTTTTATATCCAGTGAAAACAGATATGGCTGAATTATGCATTTTTTATGTACTGCCTGTATTATTGCTTACAGTACAAAAACTGAAGTATTCAGTTGATGTTTCAGGTAATGTCTAATTGCTGTTATTTTATAAATTGTGTCTATCAAAGGAGAGCCCTATGACACCAGCAAGCAATTTTTGTCGGGGATGATAGGGAGTGATGAAAAAGAAGTTGACAAACTAAGCTTTTTGTGTTGTTGTTCCTGTTATTTTGGCTCTAAATATTCAGTAGCTGGCTCCACAATAAACATGGGTATTGTTATGTGAATATAGAAACTGATTTTCAAAGGCAGTGAATGCTTTAAGGGTTAGGACATATGAAATTAATTCTTAATACCACAAAATGTACAAAAGATATTTTCTCAAGTGCAGCAATGAGTATTAAATAATGAAGACGTCTGCAAGACTCCAAACAGAGTCACAGCTAATGATCAGTATTGTAAGACCCAAGTCCTGTCTGAAATGTTTGCAAGACTGAGTTCACACTTTACACCCATGCTATACAATATTTGTCAGTAATTAGTGTAAAGTCTGAGATGGACCTTGTAACTATGATGACTATTAATAGTGGAAAACTTAGGTAAAACAATGCTATGAGGAAAAGAGGGTGTTTGTTACTGCAGGATGATGATCTGTGTAATTATATTTAAGCTAAAGAGCAACTGAGCTCCATGAAGGATTGTAAGAGTCCTGATCCTGTAAAAGGCCAGGTGACAAACACATCTGGAATAGTCCACAGATAATTTCTGGCCTGCATGAATATCTTCATCTCTCAGGGAACAAAAAAGTATATTTAAATGTATCCAGGTCTATTGTGAGGATGAGCTGGGATTCCTCTACAGGTAGCTAATGACACAAAGCTATTACTAACACTGCAGGTGCAGAGCTAATTTTAAGCATGCTTCAGAAATGCCAGCATAAGAGGAAAATATAGTTCGTGTTGCTCTTTTCTCCCTTCTTGGGTCGGGGGCGGGGGGGGGGGCACACACGGGAAGAAAGTAAAAATGTGCGTGATGGCTTTTCTGGAGCTAATGGAAATAAAGTATTGATCAAGGACTTTTAGTCCTTTCTTGACTACAGCTCAGACATCACTGTTTATTATAAAATAAAGTGTCTGTGCAGGTGCTGTTTCCCCTCACGGTATATTCGCTCTAGATGTGCATCCCAGTGTGCCAGGGTCTGAGAGCTGGTCTCAGATTCATATCTAACACTTTTCCTCTAAAAGTTAAACTGATATCTGGCCATTCTGCCTTAAGAGAATATCTATTTTTCACTGTTATTTTCTCATCCTGGCATGACTGGACTTCTGTGAGAAGAAACAGATTCTGTAGGCTAAGCTATACAAGAAAGATGGAAAAAGCCCTTCCTATTGCCTAGGCAACAGTCACCTACACTTCAAGGATTTTCAATCTCATGCCTTTACACTCACAGTACAATCTTCAAAAGTGTTTCATAGCAGTTATTTTCAGCCATTATATCCAGTGAAAGTCATAAAAGGCATAATTACTCATTATAAGTTTGTCCTTTTGTTTTCTGAGGTGCCTTACACACTGTAGTGCTCAAGAAATAGTAATACAAGCATAAGATAGTATGAAAGTCAAATCTTACACTTAGTCATTCGTTACTGATTTTCATATACTTATGCACAAAGCTGTATCTGATTTAAGACATTGCTTAGCATTGAAATGTTCTAATCACTTATATTCAATCTGAGAAAAAAAAAACAACCCCACAAAATTTCTTCTAGCTGTAATTTACTTATTTTCTCCTGCAGATCCACAGCATGACATGATGATGTTAGAGACCCATATATTACAATATTATTACTACAGCTATATTATAAAAAGTTACCATTCACAGAAAAACCCACAGTTGACTACCTTAGCAGTTGAAGTGAGGCATTGAAGGAGGGCTTTATGAAACAGCATGCAGTCTCAGCCTAAGATCTTTGGTGTTCAGTAACATCTCTCACAAAAGACCAGAAAGCGAGGACTATCCTGTAACTATCCTTATAGCAGGAAACATCTTGGATTCAGGTGTTTACACAACTTGGGACAGGCAGGTTGTGCCAACTGCAATAAGCTTGCTCAATTATTTAATTCCTATCTGACCAAATTATATTGCTACTCTTTAAGTCTCTGTACTTATCTTCGTTCTGCTGTAGAGAGGAATTGTGACACCAGAAACACCCAAAACACCCAAAAGGTCTTTCTTAGGTAAAGTTTGTCGAAATGTACATGCTCAGGAAAGTCCCTTTGAAATAATACCTTTGAAAGAACATTACAATACATCCTGTTGTATAGATAGTCCATGTACCTATCAGTCCCTAAGTAATTGTTGACACCATAGAGTGCAGCAGCTCTGAAGAGAAATTACCAGCAAGTAAGTTATTTCTGATGGAAACAGACTTAATATTTGGAATATTTTCATCATCACTTTCTAGCTCATTAACCTTTCTGTATCAGAAAAAATACTGATATCCTGCCAGGATGAACTCATGAATCATCTAATTTGTTTCAAGTCTGACCCAATAAGATCACAAGAAAAACTGAATGGAGGATCTCAGATGTTTATTTTTAACTGACTATCTTTGGCATAAATATAATGATGATTTTTCTTTAATTTAGTAGTAATTATAATTTACATTAATAAATTTGCCTTACAAATTGAGGTAAAAACTTTACAGAGGTACTAAAAAACTTCCAACTTGTTGATCAAAGAGCAACTCCCCAGAAACTGGAAGCAATGGGGGAAAAAAGGCAAATATATCTGAATAAAAGCATAAGGCATTTTACATTAGCAGAAGGTTCACACTGGAATTTAGGCAGGACACCACCCTCTATTACATCTGAAAAATATTCCTTCAAACATTCGAGCTGCCATGCATGAGCAGGATGCAGGTGTCTAAAACAGAAAGTTCTCCAATAGTGTAAAACTCTCGATGTCATGTTGGGCTTGTGACAGAGGGAGCCGTACTGCCAGGTGCATCGTTGATGCTACCTTTTGTATTACAAATCTGTTCACTGAAACCTCATCAGCTAATTTTAAACAGACCCTGTGCAATTTGTCTTGCCATAACTCTCCAGGGATTTGCCCTGAGCAATATAGGGGAAAACACACCTGAACAATATCCTCAGCTCAGGTGGTTACAACCTGGAGCAGGTGTGCAATCCTCAAAGACATGTTCAGGGCTATGATAAATATTATTCACTCTGACTTGTGGCTGAGAAACAAAACACTCAAGAAAGAAACAAACTGGCAAGTAAAGATGAGGTGAAGGTCAGAGGGTCGAGAAAATGTGTCAGTCTTTAACTGAGGAATCGCTGTTAAAATCTGGAATGAAATGGTATGGAAACTTCCCTTTACAGGGATGACATACTCTTCAAGAAACTTTAGGAACTGTGGTAGCTAAATCTTCCCTATTTCACTTAAATACAGAGGTAAAGTACCTGGCTGTTAAAAATGAAATGTTCGCTCTTAAGCAGCAGGTGCATGCTCAGCATCTAGGCTCTTAAGGAACAAAATATTTTCAAAACCTTGCAGTGATAAGGGGTTAAGCCCTTGCTGTGTGTGTCTAAGCCCATGTTGTTTGTAGCGTACAATGTCCATTCAGCCAATTTAGGCTCAGCAGTAGATAGTGTCCTGCCTCGACTCTACTGACTGTATTTCACAGCAATGCATTTCTACCTGATGTCTTTTAAAAAGGTAGTAAGTTCCTTTTTTTTTCTTCTTTTTTTTTCTTTCTTTTTTTCCTTTTTTTTTTTTTTCCCCAAAGCTCAGTCTAGTTCACATGCTCTAAGAACATCTGCAGAGTCAAGCTCTGGAAGTAGAACAGACAGATAAGGATAGACATTAGTGTATGGACTCTAGAAGGTTGGGGAGCCCATGAGAGCTGGTTACTATTCAAGCACCATTTCTTCCAAGTTCAAGATTGGTCCATTCCAACACAAGACAGGATACCTGCATGGATAAAAAAGGAGCTTCTGGAAAAACTCATATGTAAGAAAGAAGTTTACAGTCCGTGGAAAAAGGGACTGGCCACTTGGGAGGAATATAGAAATATCAGAGTATACAGGGATGTAATGAGAAAAGCTAAGGTCCTCTTGTAATTGAATCAGGTAAATACTGTAAAGACAACAAGAAGGGCTTCCTCAAGTATGTCACTAGCAAATAAAAGGCTGAGGAAAATGTGGAACCACTGCTGAATGAGGTGGGGAGGGAGAGTTGCTGAATGCCTTCTTCACTTCAGTCTTAACCACTAAGACCAGCCCCTCAGGAATCCCAGTCCCTGGAGGTAAGAGAGAAAGTGTGGAGGAAGGCTCTCCCTTTGTTGATGAGGACAGGGTTAGAGATCATTTAGACAAACTGGACACCCACAAATCCATGGGTCCCAATGGGATGCACCTGCAAGTGTCAAGGAAGCTGGCTGACATTGTTGCTAAGCCACTCTCCATCATTTGTGAAAGGTCATGGAGAATGGGAGGGTTGCCTGAGGACTGCAGGAAAGCCAATGTCACTCCAGTCTTCAAAAAGGGCAAGAAGGAGGGCCCAGTGCTTTTATATGAGCTCAATACTCTTATAGAGGTGTTCCTAAGCATGGCCCAAAGCAGATCTTTAAGCACCTGAGGAACAGAGGGCCAAAAGCTTTCAGAAGTAATTACTAGTATAGAAGAGATTTTCAGAACTGAAACTTTTGATCAAAATTACAGCATATAAGCCTCTTTTTTCAATCTCATCATTTAAACCATTTACTAAAGAACCACTGGTCACTTTAACCTCACACTTGCTTCCATTAAACAACATCCAGTGGTGGCTGAAATGGACGAGGGGTGATACCCATGTGGCACCGGTCATATCAAGTGAGATGACATGAAAAAAATCCATCCCTCACTTCATCTACATTGATGCATAAATATTACCTAGCTGTAGAGAAATGAGAGAGTATGCTACTTGCACACAGGTTTTGATTTTACAGCATTGCCACCACATTGTTGAGTCTCAAGAAAAAGAAAAAGGAAAAAAAAAACCAACAAGGAAAAGAAACAAGGGACTCTTTTTCTGTAAATAGTGTTGGGATCTGATTACTTGAAAGCTAAAGAAAAGATACTCCAATATTTACAAACCAAATATGTTTACATTGTATTTTAGAAAACATGGCCAGACTTCAGATCATCTATTAAGAAGCAGTTCATTTTAAGTCCATAAAGAAATTCTCTGAGTTTCAGAAAGTGTAAAATACTCAGAATGTTATTGTAATTCTTTCTCAGGAGACTTTTATTCTGTATTTATAGCAAGAAGTGACTGAGGAGCTGGACAGAAGTGACTAGAAAATATATTGAATGAGATTTAATTTTGGGGGGATTTAAGTGCTTAATTCCCATAGGTTTCTAAAAAAACTATTTATTCAATAAATGCATTCAGTAAGCTAAGACCTCTGCATTAATATATTTTAAGACCATGGACTATTGGATCATGTAGCCTGTTCACTTGTATTATACCAGTTATAAAACTTCATCTAGTAACTCTTCCAGTAAGCACAGTAGTTTGTGCTTTGCGAATAAATATCTTTGGGGAAAAGAAAAATCCTTTCTGGAGCTGAAGACATCCATAAACAGAAGACCTACAACTTTATTTGTCCACTTATTACTCATTCTCATGGATAATTATGTCCTTGATTTCTCAACTGAATTTATGCAGCATCAACATTCAGTCTTCAGCTCTTTTTAGGCCTTTTTCTACAACTTTTTCAACAACTTTTAGACCCTAAGCTCTGTATATCTGGAGATATTTTGTGCTACCTATTTTTAAATTACCCTTTGCCAGGTCATTTCTTGAATGAAACTGTTGATGTATTTAAAAAAAAAAAAAAAGTTTCATGAAGGGAGATTTCAACCAATGGGTTCTTCACAATGTATTCAGAAAAAGTCTTGTTTACATATTTCACACCAACCTGCTTATCCTCTCTGAATAAGCAAGTTCTGAACATGCAAGAGGCACTGAAGATGCTTGTGCAAACATTTCTGGAATGACTCCTAGCAAGTGGCTATTCACAGATGTAGTCAAAACACTTGATGAACATCCTTGCCAATAAAATGTTCTTAGCTGAGTTGAAAAAAAAATATTTAAAAAAAGCACAGAGAAGCACTATAGACACTCTCAAAGTAATATGTGGTATTCATGTGCATATATTTCAGATTGTTTAAACAGTCTACTATTTGCTTAATTTTTCCTGACATTGGCACAGCTATATATTTGCCATCAGTGTGTAGACATTCTGTCCAAAGAGCTAACTTGGACTTGAGATACTGGTACCACTACCATGCTTTGAAATCAAGTATTCTGTGACAGTCTTATTACTTGCTATCAGGAGCATCCCTCACTTCATCAGCAAAACGTTATATTGTCAAGCAGAAGCGGCAGGGTATTTCCCATGTCTGCTCACTCAGGAGGAATGTCACTGCTGGTTTTGTTAACTCTTTCCCCTTTGTAGTAGTATATTGATATCTTCTTTTTATTCATGTACAGCACATGTTACTAGAGTTACCATATCAAAAACCATGAAGCAGAATAAGGAAATTGCAAAAACACACTGTAAGTATCCCACAATTTCAAAATAGCACAATTTCCAGTTTCAGAGAGAGCTTAAAGCATGTGTAAAAACATTTTTAGAAACAAAATTTAGACATGTGACAATAAAGTATACACTTCTCCCGCAGAAGTTCCATGCCAAGCTGCAAACTAAGTGCAAATTAGATGATGTGTTGTATGTATGTTTTCCTCCATTAAGTTATGTTCTTTTAAAAAGATCTTTTCTTCCATCCACTAAGAACTATCAGAGTTTTAAGTGCTATGGAAAATAATGTGCACAATGGAAGAATTTCAGCCACAGGCTTCTCTAGTTACCTTCTCTAGTGATATTTTAATTTATTTTTTTTATGCTTCCTGTCCTTAGCTGCCACCTGGCATTCTTCTGTTAGCACTGGAAAAGCAGGCAAAGCTTGCCAACAGCTTCATTTGAGTGACAGGCTGTGAAAATTTAAACACTCCACAAAAACATCCTTTCCCTCTGGAAAAACAGAATTTGACATTTCTATATTTCTTGAGATTCTGATGTAAACTCTTCTCCATAGAGCATAAGGCCAAGAGCAGTGATTTAGTCCAGCAGATCTAAAAGGGTTTTATTCATACTTTCATAAACAAAAGTAAGTGGCTTTGGTTTGGGGTTTTGTTTTGGTTTGGTTGGGTTGGTTGGGGTTTTTTTGTGTGTTTTTTTGTTTGATTGTTTTGGGTTTGGGTGTCCCGTGTCCCCCCCCCCCAAAATACTGCTCTGCTGCTTTCCCAAGGAAATTTTAGATTTCTAATTTTCACATGTTGATGAAGTAGTTGTGTTTATGACATTCTACTCACATATGATTTATAGACAGAAATCTTGGCAATAAAAATATTCATTGTTTTTTACTCTTAAACTTTGCCTTCAACTGCTAAGTACCTGTGTTTTTCAGTTATAGCTTGTTAGCTCAGGTAAGACCTTTATTGAGATATTTTGAAAACAATTTTCCACTGGAAAATGTAATTTCTTAAAATAAACTTTTTTCTCTCTGTACAAGAAAACATTTGCAAAAATGACATTGACCAGATCCAAAATGAAGTTTCTTGTCAAAAATCAGGAAATCTGTTGGTAAACTTTTATATCACATGGAAGTAGGTAGAAAACTGTATCAAAAAGCCCTGCTTTGGTTCAGAAAAACACTTTGAGGACAAGTTTCCCACCTTAGCATCCTATGTTGTATAATAGGAAGCACTTTCTGATAAAGATTTTTTTTTTCCCAAAGTATTTTAACATGATTTTTATGCAATATGAAAACAAGCTTATAAAATCACTGCTTTTTTGTTGTTGATGTTGAAAGAATAACTGTTCTCTGGACAATTCCATTTTTTAAAAAAAAATCATTATATCAACCCAATAAGATGGCCTTGCAAAGGGTGATTTTGTATTCCAACAAGAATTCACTGCATCTTTTGTGCTAAACCAAAAGCTCCTTGATTCTCCTGTGTTTCACAGTGGAATTACTCTTTTATCTTAGTTACTAAATGCGTTAAAGCATTCCTATTTCCCACAAGTGATCTTTAGGGGAGTATGTTGGTATTTATACAATGTCTGTCCCTCAAAAGTAATTCTTACTATAAAAATTCTATTGGAATTCACTGTATGGTCCTACCTGAAAAAAAGAAAAAAAAAATAATTCCCTCTTTATAATCTCATCATCTTCTCAGTATCTTGTATTCTTTCAAAACCAAAGGCTCTCTCAAATGCTATGGTACAGGCTTCTCTCTCGACATCTTCCTCACAATTTCACAGCACCACCACTGAGTTCCAGAATTCAGGGCAATCTGCCTGGTTTAAAAGCCTAGATCTGTACTGGTGAAATAGAACCAAATTTTTCCTTAACTGTAATTAAAAGCTACAGGCTGCTTCTCCCTCTTCCATTGATCTCAGTCGCTTTGACAGCTGTGTGCATCTGCCAGTAGCTTTAATAGATCTTATTTAAACTGTTCAGGTTAAATAATGGGAAAAAAAAGAGAGGTAAATATTTAGAGTCTAATATTTTCATTACAGTAAAGAACTGTTGAGAGGTTAAGGAGGTCATTCCAAACCCACTGAATCCAAGAGCAGCCTTTCTCCTGGTGCCGTGAGTACTGGGCACAGCCCATCTCCGTACAGGTATGTGCACCTTGAAGAGAAAGTGCTGTACTACCCCTTCTGTATGAAGTGCATCTATTTTTCCAGTTTGGCAATTAGTGAAAAGTTTGGGGCAGTCAGTGTGGTGCTGTCTGGACTAGTCTAATAGGAGCCTGCAGTGTTTATTAGCTGAGAGAAATAGCTATGTCTCCAGCATTCCTGATGGCTTGTTTTGCCAGGAATTCCTGCTCACACAACAGATTTTAACATTCCTCTTTTAAGACGGGAACAAACAACTGAAACTACTGAGAGTACTCTTTCTCAGAGCTTGGTAGTGCTTTTCTAATAAAACACAGATGATTTATAATATTTTCACATGAGAGACATTTGGCATATAAAGCAGTTGCAGCACAAGATTCCTGGGTGCCAGAAAGAGATTTCTTGTGATTTCACAACAAAGATCTTCTGTTACTGCTCCAAACTTAACTTTTATGTACAGTGCTAAAACAGTAAGATATTCTCGCTAGTTTATATCCACAACCTATTTCTCAGGGTGTACAGAAAATCCACAATAACTTAAATTGTTCTGCCATGAAACAGATCCCAAAGAATTGTCAGCCATTCAAAAAGCAACAGGGTACCAATAGCTACATCCATGTTATGACTGGAGTAATTAATTTATATATCACTGGTTCCACATACAAGGCTTTGGGAGCAAAAAAGTCTTACCTACCCATTAGGTAGAGTGGCTGTCATAGCATTGCCATTCTGCCAGGAGTGCATGTCTTCCATCATCACCAAAATTGCCTGGACAAAGACTGCCTAGGAAAGGCATTAAACACTCTTTTTCTCTCTCAGTCTTACAAACAAAGAACTCTCCAATGAAATAGTTCTCCATCGGTTTACTCAGCTGTCAGGGGTATTTTTAAGTCTCTCTACTCTCATGATAAATATTGACTACAGCCCAAGTCCAACAAGCTGCATTCAGTGAATCAGGTCATGTGGAGAAATAATCATCACAAAAGGCAGGCAGAAGGAGGCAATCCTCAGACAAATATGTAGTAAAAAGGACCTAGAAAAAGCCTTACTTTATTATTTTCCTTTTTGCCAGATTTTCAATGTAACAGCAATCGTTCCCCTCCCTCTCTTTTTTGTGTATTTAATTCTTTCAACATTCTGATAGAACTGCATCCAGAAAGCAAATTGCTGAGGCTCAGATATCAAGCTGAGCATTCAGGTGAATGGTTAGTTCTATAGATTATTTATTTTGCTGACAAAATTACTTTTTCAATGTTCACCCAAGAGGGTGGGAAAAAAACACTGATCATTTTAGCAAGTTTCATAAGTTGTGTGTTTCCTATGCTATTTATGTTACTCCTTCGTCATATTTATATGCAAAATATACACAGAAAAAGTAAAGCTTTCCCAGCTTTCTGAGGAACAATAGACAGGTCATACATTTTAAATGTGAGGTAGATTTTAAAATTATATTCATTTCTGTTGACTACAGGGCTGAATATACTTTGCATAGTATTTTAAAGCCTGGCAACAAACCATTAGAAGCAAGTCAACTATGTAAAAAAAAGTAATATAGATTAAATCAGACTAACAAGGAAATTATTTATTGTTGTCCATTTAAATTTAATTACATCAAAACTTAGTCCTCTGTTACTTATCAGTACTCAAACAGGAAGCAGCTAGTTTTGTTTCATACAACAAAACTGCAGTGAAATAAAACATCAGTCCACATAATAATTCATATTTCAACTTTCATCTGCAAAAAGAGTATTTAAATATGGCAGAATGACAGTTCAGCAGGCTCAAACGTGCCCACATCATTCATTTATTGCCCTGACATAAATTACACATCCTTCACCTAATCAGAGCTATTGGTAAGAGTCCTGCATTCCTCAAATTACATGTATGAAGGATGCAGAATGCATGGCCTTCTATTTATAACACATCTAACAGCTAGAAATCATTCTGTGCCAGCAACTAAAAAAGTAAATCACTGTGCTCTACCAGTCTGTCTCAAGCACCACCCACTTATCACTTGTCATAGACACTCATAATGTCTTAGCCCAATGACAACTATAAATAAGAAGTAGGACTGACACCCAAATATTTCAGTTAAGGCCTTAACTGCAAGGTTTCCCACTAAAAAAATAAGAGAAGCCAAAGACTGAAGATACAATAAGGACTCCACAAAACTGAACTGCAGAAAAAGATCTTTACACAATGGAATTCCCTGTGAGGTTTTATACCAACTGTACATCATCTTGCAGGGAGGAAAAATGAAAATAAAAGCTACATTTTGTATTTTCCAGATTAGAACACAGCCCTAAACCCTTGAGTCTATTGTTAAATGCCTTCAAATCTGAGCTATCAGAAAAAAAGAGAAAGCATCTAATGAGAAACGTAGAAGCTGCTAAATCTCAGACCAGTTTACTGATTTGCAGTTCACTTTAAACAGATTTTTTTTTTCCATGTTCCTTCTTCCATAAACCTAAGAAATGTTCTCAAGCAGGTCTGTCATGGTATTATTTGAAAACAAATGTTTTAAGACAATAATAGGAAGGTAGCAAGGGTAATAAAGTTTTAATATAACTATAATGGTAAATTCTGAGGTAAGAACTGTTTATTTTAAAAATACACATTCTTGTTGATAACTTCTCTTGTAGGACAATATTCCCAATTCTGTTATTATTTTAGTGAACCCTGAAGTTAGATTTCTGCCTCAACATTTCAGCACTGAGTACTGATAGCTGATGCAAGTGCGTCTAAATATTTTTTTGATGGAACAGTTATTACAGTTATTAATCACCTTTGAATCTAAATCTGGCTTTTGGTTTGTTTTGGGGGGGGGGGGTGTTTGTGTTTTTGTTTTTCTTTCTTTTTGCATAACACCAATAGGAAAGGCGCTTGGCTAAGTTATTCGAAACACAAACTAAACTGTGGAATGTTTAATACATCTGTTATGCTAGCAAGATTCTAGGACACTTCTATATCATGCTGCAACTTACTGAGTTTCATCTCAGTTTGCTGTGGAACTTCTCCGGTTTTGGCTGAAAGTTATTCTGAAGAACATTTGTTTGGCTTAAAAAATGTACTCAGTGGTACTTAAATTTACATCTGTTAGCATTCTCAGTATGCTGAGTGCCATTCCTAAAATATCCCAGAAGAATAGATTCATAAGAATTTTGGGGATTTCAGAGATCTAAATTTTATATGATCTCGTACACAGTGAAATGCAGACCAAATTAGCCACTCAGCATGAGGACAGTTAAGTGCTCAACAACTAGGGGCTCAAAATTCCTTGAACAGGGACTTAGACTGTCAGTGTGGCAGATATCACTGAAGGAGAGGGTAACTTAAGCTACATTTCCTGTTAATATCCTAATGTTCTCAGAGACTCACAACACTAAGCTCTTTCTTTCAAATGCCAGCAACCCATCAAGTTGTTTAAAACACAAGAGAAGCTGATAGTCAATAGTTCAGCAGTAGGATTATTCACCAAGAGTGTGAGAGCAGAATGCTGCAAACTGAGCCAAGCAACATCCTAGCATGGGGAATTTCTTACTCAGGCTTTTCAGAAGTATTCCACTTCACCCAGCACACAGACTAAGGACTTGCCAGAAAGGCAGAGATGCAGCAATGACTTCTGTGGAGTACCTTCCTCCTTTAAAATGCTGACCTCTCACAGGTGAAGCTTATACCTTCTACACTTGCCTGTTGCAAGCCAGCTAGCTTTCCCCCATCATCACAAATGGAAATAATATATTTTCTTCATTTGCATCCTTCCCATTCCTGCCTCTACCCCCCAGATATTCCCTGCCAGTTTGGAAAATACTGATTTAGTGATTAGAACATTAATTAGCACAGAAGCAGGAAGCCAGCTCTCGCATATCCAGGTGATTATCCTGAACTGAAAACAATAGCCTCATGTGTATTTTCACTTTCTTGTTCTAGGCCAATGCACTGTTTATTATTTCATGTGTGAGCACATCTATTGGCTCGGGACTTCCAGGTAAAGCAGGTGAATATTTTGTGAACCCTGTCAGGGCTTAGGCCTTAGTCACCTGCCAAGTATCTCAATGCTGTGAAGACTTCAGTGGCTATAACAATGCATCAATAGCTTTCCAAGAGGAAAGCTGATGCAGAGGAAGTTTTAGGCACGTGCAGAGTTAGGCACAAATTTTGTTCATGATGGTGGGTGTCTACAAAATTAACCAGCTGCCCTGTCAATCCAGCTCCCAACATCTCAATCAAGTACTTACAAATGAGACAGTAGGACACCGCTATTGCAATTTGTGCACATGAAAGGTTCAGCTTCATTTAAATACTCAAACATAACTGAGGAATGTTATTGTACTACTTTTTCCCTGAGGATCCACATGATTGCATTCTTCATCTGCATAATTTGCCTGTGTTTCCCCAGTGACTGATGCAGGAGCTGTTCTTACCAGAGCTGCACTCCTCGGAGCTGGGTTGCACTGTTTGGCAGTGATTGAGACATCTGCAATAAGAAAAAATACTCTGTCAGCAATACAATACTCATGACATGTTCCATCTTCAACACTTTTCCTCCCCAAAGTATCACAGTGAAAGATGCAATTAAAATTTTGGAATTGCAGGGGTGGTGATTGAGTGCTCAACTTCTCATTTTCTCTGGCAGCTACTCAACTCCTTTGTCCAATTATGGCAGGAACCAAATGAATTGCAAGTGAAATAAATTTTCCCCAAGGCATTTCCGTTTTATCAATACATGCTTCAGGTTCTGAGAACACATTAGCAGCATTGGGTCTTTCGTGGACATTATTTCAAATTATTATTTTCTTCTGAATAAAGAACAACTATGTAAATATAACCAAAGAAACACAAAAGAGAGTGACATTGAACACAGTGTTCCTATCTCTTGAAAATAAAAATTCAATGAATTGTGTTTACAGCATCACAAAAGTTTTGGATATTTACTTGACTACTAAGAAATATTTTTGTGATACGACTGACACTTTTATTCTCTATGTTATGGTTTTGAAAATAGTTTAAATTTACTTTTCTGACAGAATATGTCTAACATCATGACCACTGAAGAATCACAATCATTTTCACAAGTTGGTAGTTTATTTTAGTAGCATCATCAATATTTTTTTTCAGATTTTTTAGGAATTAAGCTTGTGTACCTTTACTGTGCACACACACATGCACAGGAGGAACTGGCTGTTGAAAAGCATTTGAAATTAATTAGACTTAGTCATGTATCAAAAGATGACACATTTAGGTGCTTTGCTGAACAGAAAAGGGATATTCCCATACATACACATGACTGAATTCTGTGTTCCTGGAGAAGCAGCACATATAGAATACTCAGAGTAGTATTAGTGTAGGCAAAGAAAAGGGGCTTCCTGGGTCATCAAACTCAGTCCACCATGGTTAATTGCTTGTAATATAACCTGTTATAAACCTTCAAAGATCCATCCTAAAGTGATTTAAGATTTTTGTCCACTGTATCTATTAAAATGTTGTTATATAATTTCTTGTCAGTGATGATTAGGAAACTTCTTATAATTTCCATAAAAAATGCATAATGGCAAATTAAAGTCTGTAAGGTTTTGTGCTAATACATCATCTTTTTAAAATCACCTCTCCTCTGTTTTTTTCTCCTAAATATATTATCAAGAATAGCTTTACAATTCCTAGTATCTTATGTTAGGGAAATAAAGTTAGATAGTTAACTAATGTAGTTAGTAACTAATTAGACAGTGACTAACAGTAGCTATTCCATTCCTCAGAGTTCTCCAGTGGTCCCTCCCAGTATTTGTTCCAGTTTAGTGCATGTATCTCAGTATGAAAAGAGTACAATATTACAGATGCCATTTCCAAGGCTTCATACATTGAATACAGGACATACTTTTCCTGATATTATGTAGCATCACATCTGGTTTTGTGTCCATAACTTCTACAGATATGTCAGCCAGAAAAGGAAGGTCAAAGAAAGCATCCCTGCTGTGATGAACAAGACTTGCAAGATGGTAATGAGGGACAAGGATAAAGCTGAGGTACTCAGAAATGTGTTTGCCTCGGTCTTCACTGGCAACCCATCTTGCCACACCTCCTGAATCGATGGATCTCAAGATGGGGACTGTGGGAGCAAAGTCCCGCCCATTGTAAGCGAAGATCAGGTTTGTGACCAGCTGAGGAACCTGAACATACATAAATCTATGATGATGCATCCCAAAGTCCTGAGGGATTTGCCTGATGTATTTGCCAAGACACTCTCCATGATATTTGAAAAGTCTTGTCAGTCAGGTGAAGTCCCTAGTGACTGGAAGAAGGGACACACTGCACCCATTTTTAAAAAGTGTAGAAAGAAGGACCCTGGAACCTGTCAACCTCAGCTCTGTGCCCAGGAAGATCATATAACAGAGCCTCCTAGAAACTATGCTAAGGCACATAGAGGACAGAGAGGTGATTCGGGACAACAAACATGGCTTCACCAAAGGCAAATCCTGCCTGACCAACCTAGTGGCATTCTATGATAGAGTGACAGTGAACAAGGGAAGGGCTATGGATGTCATCTACCTGGATTTCTGTAAGGCCTTTGACATGGTCCCCCGCAACACACTTCTCTCTAAATTAGAGAGATACAGATTTGATAGGTGGACTGTTAGGTGGATAAGGAATTGGTTGGATGTTTGCATCCCAAGGGTAGTGGTCAATGGCTCAGTGTCCAGATGGAGACTGGAGATAAGTCAGAGCTCCATACTAGCACCAGTGACTATGATTAAAAAAATATGTCCATTCATTTAACAGCTAATATAGTAAGGTTCTTCTCTGTCTTACGTTACTCAGAGGTCTTCAGTTCATATCACAAACCGCTCTCCAAATACCTTGCCTCACAATTCTGATCTTCTCTCCAGTGTTAACCATCATCAATATTGCAGTCCTGTTTGTACCTTAGCTGTATGCTTGAGCATGAACAAGCTTAAACTTACTTCTCATATCAATTTCACTTTTGAAAATATTGCATAATATCAGCACCAAAAATGAACTTCAAGGAACATTATGAGCCTAATTGTTCCTTCGTGTCACAATGCATTGTCCTTCTTGTTTGTCAACTAATTTATATTTCCATACTGTCCTTAATCATTTCTTTCTCATTATTGAATGAAATTCAGGCTTAGGTTTGGATCAATGTTTCTGTAAAGAAGAAAATAATTTTTACCAAAGATAGTCATCAGCTTAACCTGGTAAATCCTAATACGCTTTATCTCCATTTTTTGCTTTATTTAGACTGAAGATTCTGTAGTGCGTTGATGGCTTCCTTACCTTGCTTTTAACACAAATGCACTATTTGTTACGCTTCAGTCATATGGTACCATTGTAAGTAAATTACTAGACTTAGTACCCTTGCAGCCTGACTTGTGGTTTCATGTGTTAAATCATTCAGTATTCTAAGGTGGACCAGATTCTAGGATGACCAGATTTCGGCCACCACTTTCCTGTTTGAGTCCCTTAAGCTCTGCATCTTAGTTCCTTCTCCAAGTTCTTATTTCCAACTCTTATTTCCACCAGACATTCTGCCTTTGCACCATTTCTATCATATTTAATTTGAGGCAGAATTTCTCCACTTCTGGGGACAGCATTAGGTTCTTTTCAATCTTGACTCCATCTTCATTGTTGACTTGTCCCACTTCTTTTCTTTTTCTCTTTTTACCTCAGTAGATAAAGGAACTCTGGATGATCATGTTCAGTTCCTGGAAAAATCTAACTAAGCTTTTGGGTTTTTTTACTTTTAACAGTTCTTGAGGCAGCTCAGTACTTCCTGACCCCAAAGACTTTCTTTGTTAATCAGGTCTATTTCCCTTGGTTCTCTGTCTCACTATCATTTGAATTATTTTAATGCTTAGCAATTATTCATTTGTCTTACTTCTTCTTACTGGAATATTAAAACAAATGGCTTTATTGAAGTTTCTGACTTGCAAATGAAGACATTGAATTATGTAATATCATATTGAAAGATTTCTAAAAAGCTTATGCAGACCAGAAGGAAGCAAAAGCCTTTCAATGGAAATTCTACCACAGTATGCTTTTTCAAACCATAGAAAGCAGAATGGATGGGCATGATGTCCAAATTTTGTATATAAATCTGGATTTGAAACTTTGGTATGGCCTGCATGTAGGTTGTTTTGGAGGCTGTATTCCTAATAAAGGTGACCAGGTTACATTACCAGATATTTTGATTAAATGATGAAAACAAAGTATGACATGCACTTTCTTTGTATTCATTATATGTATTTGAGGTCTCTACATCAGCATACAAATTAATACTTTCATTATATTTTCTTTTATGTTAGTCTTTAATAGCTTTGCTTTGCCAAAAAAATCCTATAGTCTGTACTGAAGAAGCCTGGGGTTCACATTCCCAATAAACAGCTATGTTCATTGCAATTTAGAGCCACAAGAAGTTAGTAATCTGTGAGTTTTTCGTTGAATATTAGTTATAACAAGTTTTCTACACTATTTTTCAAGAGTTCAGGAAGGATTAGTTTAGTTATCTTGCATAAAAAGTGGTGGGAGAATATTGAACTAGAAGTACTTGTTGCAAGTAAAAGTCAGTGCTAGAATAATTCTAGAGACATGGAGGAAATTACTTTTTCTTTTCTTCATTTTCTTTGTTTTCATAAGAAAAATTTTACTTAAGGTAACAATCTGACATGGGCATCACATGCTTAAATTGAATGCTATTGACCAGTTTGTGATCTTTTCAGTTTAGATAAAAGGAATGGTATGCAATGATTTTATCAAATGTCAAGAAATAAATAGCATTCTTGTTCATTATTAATAATTTCCAAAACAAGGCAGATCATTTCTGAATCAATAACTGTGTTTGCAATAAAAAGATGATAACTTGAGAGGTCTGTGCCTCATTCTGCTCTGATCCACATAAACAGACAGAATTTAAATGGAGACTGATAGCAGAAATCAGTGTGCTAATGATGTGAATTGCAGTGTTATAGTTCTTCGTAATTGTGGAAAGTTTTTTAAATGCCTGATATTTGTTATATTTTGCATACAATTTACAAAGGTCATACACTAATGCTTGGATATTTGCTTAGTCTTATATACACAAACACGCTTATTTCAGTAGAACTGTATTGAAGTAAGCATCTAAATACTATTTCCCAAACTATATAACACAGAAACCATACTGCTTTTTTTCATCTAATGAGTGCAGGTATAGAAACAGAAAAGACACATGATGATGTAATCTAAATTTTGAAAAGGAAGTATTTGGATCAACATTTTCTATTATTACAGCCACACTGCCAGCACAAGACTATATTTATCAGCATTCTGATTCCTTTTTTTTTAAAGTGGATTTCACTTATTTTCAAAAGGTTGAGTCTTTAAATGTATGAAAGACATTTAAAAATATTTTTTTACAAATCTACAGCTGCCATTCCAATCCTCTTTTCCATTAACCATCATTATAATTAAAAAAAAAAAAAAAAAGTAAAAAGAAACATTCCCTTTTTTATAGCTTTAAAGCAAATTAGAAATCCATCATTTTATGCTTTCACTTCTGGATTATGGGATACAAACTGCCAAGAAATGTTTTTAGTATGTAAAGAAGCTCTTTCCTGGATTCTCTGAAACAGCAAGAAGTTAGTGCCATCTATGGACAGATTTTAATATTGAAAAATAATAGAGAAAATAATATAGGCTCATCAGACCAATCATACCAGTCATCCTATGATGAAGAAAAAAAAAAAAAGTATTAGAAAAATACCTCAAATCTGCTTATACTTTCCCAATTTTTATAAGAAAGAAACAATTTAGTACAAGTGAAGATTAACCTGTAACAGAGCAATTTAATATTCCTTTCAGTAATCCTGTGAATTCACATGATTACACCCATGTTTAAAATAACTCAGCAGTGGTCAGTGGTATAATACACTGCATAATAAGCACCATTACTGAGTCATTTCACTTTTTCTTGTTTCATTTCTCAATCTGCCTTCAATAGTTACTATATTGACTATCACCACTGGAAAATCTACTCTTACAAAACACCAAAGTCACTTTAATTATGTGAATAATCTAAATAACTTCAGAAGTTATTTTCATGCTTTGTCTTGCAGGAATATGCTTTGAGCTTATAAAATTGTTGCATACATCTTGCTTCATTTAACTGCAAATCTTCTGTCCTGATTTACCAGGAGACTTAAAAATCATATATATATAAGGTAAAAATACTAGTACAAAATAAATAAAAAGGTATGCTGGTAACTAAAAATCCATATAATTATCTGATGAGAATTAGAAAATTACCAGCAGAGTCATACTTTTAAAACTGTATTAAATACCCTACTCTGTATTTTAGGTGGTCTAAACATATGTGTAAAACTGTCTTCTCTTAGTTTTCATACCAGTCAAAAATGATTGCAAGCCCAATACAATTTTCCAAGAAAGACCCTTTTGGTTTTTTAATTAAATTAGGCCTCAAATAACAATGCCACAGAACCCCAGTGCCAGAAATAAAAGTAGGACACTACTTGTGGAATTTATGCAGAGGAAAAAAATATTGTGGTTATTGACCCTAAAGGATCAATATTGTCATTATTGTCAAAGGATCAGCCCCTACAAGCCCTTTTGGGCAGCTTTCTTGCATTAAATCTCTATTTCTATCCTGAGACTGAGGACCATGGGGCTGCACACACCTGGTAGTGGATTCTGCAGTCATGTCAGAGATGAGCAGAACAGCAACAGGGCAATCAAGAGCATGGCAAGCAAGATGTTCTATGGTCTTTGGAAAGCAACTGCAAACTGCCAAACCACATAAATATATCACATGAAATACCTAAATGGATAGTTTAGGGTTGAAAGGCTAGCAGGTTCTGTCAGAAAACTGCATGTTTTAAGTAGAAAAACTAAATACCTTGAAATAATAAAAACCAGAGACTTTTCAAAAAGTTATCGTGCCAAAGCGGTATGGTACTGTTGAATTAACTTTGGCACCTTCAAAAGGCATGACTGTATATCAGTGCACTCAACTCCATCGCTGGTCTTTTAGCAGCATCGCAAGACAACATTAAACACACACACATTCATATACATAAATATATATAAAATGTAATGAATAAAAAATTGCTTTGAAATGTCTGTATTTTTCTGCTATAACAAAAATGAGTACACTAGTAAAATATGAAGCATTACATCACACATTGAAATTCTTCAGTAAAGGCAAAATATTATCACTAAGTTTTCTTTCTGTCCAGTTCAGCATAATTGCAACTTGTGGTAAATAGTCTTAAAAAGAATTAGGTTGCTTGTATTTGTTTGAATGTCAAACTTCTGTATTCTCTCCTTCCTTTTCTTCCAAGTGCCTAGACAAATTTAATTCTTTACTAATGTAACCAACATGCAGATTTTTCTATAAAAGTACAAGACTTAAGCAAAGGCACGTGCAGCAGGAGCCATGTGACAGAGTTCAGAAAGTTGGAGATTAGCAAAGAAGGATGAATAAGAAAGTAACTACAGGCAAAGCTGAAGGCGGTGCCAGAAGGAAACAGAATTTCCTGATAATATGTTGATTTTATTTAGTGTTTTGTCCAAAGTTTTTACAATGTTCACCTGTGTCTGCACCTTCCTTTTGGTAAACTCATGAGCAACCTTTCTTTTCCAGCTGCTTCAGGAAATATATCTTAAAGAAGATGGTGCACTTGTAATGGAGAGGCCTATGTGGAATTTGGGGCAGCCTGTTGAGCAAATTAGAACAATGGGGAGTGCTTGATACACTTGTTGCTTCCAAAGAACTGTCTGGTTTAACCCTTGCCCAGCAGCTCTCTTTCAGGAAAGTTTAAAAAAAATAGCAGAAGTCCTGGGGCTTTTACAACCCTTCTGCCTCAGAATAATAAATCAAGATAAATCGAATACTATCTGAACAGTTTAGACAACTGTTTCTACACATTTCATTTGCCTCTCCTTTATTAAAGCCTGAGACATTTACAGGTAAAGAATATTTGTCAAAGAATTTTCACATATTTTCATCAGATCTGAAATTCTGAAACTGATGTAAGTAACTTCCATCCCTTCTTTTTCATCTACAGCATTGATTCCCAGTGAGAGTGCTGCTGACCAATGTTTACTTTCATTTGCTTTCAAATTAAAAATGGTAAGTAGATAAGTTTTCAGTGTGATTTTGTTAAAAAGAAAGATGGTAATTATTACTCTTATTTATATAGAAAGAAACAGATTGTCAAAGCACATGCATGTGGGAACCAGAAGAAAAGGAAGAATATGGGGCTTATCAGTTTTTAAATGGCTCATTCAAATAAAATTACAGGTCAACTTTAGGCTGCTTTATGAAGTCTAAAAATGGGAACAGAAGACCATGATCCATCACTTGTTGAGGTCAACAGGAGTCTTTTCAGTACCACTTTGGGCACAGGATCAGGCTGCAAAATGTCACATGTTTTTATGTACAGTTCTGAAGTGAGTCAGTAAGACAAAAATCTAAGTTTTCTTATATTTAGGAGGTCTTTTCTAAGAACACAGTCAGTTGGAACACAATGAATAGCAGGAAAGCCAAGATAAACACAAAAGAGGACAAGCTTCAATTGAACCAGCTTCTGGATGACAGTTATGAAAAAACATTCAGAAAAATAAAGCCGTAAGATTTTTTCAACTATAATTTAATTTATACTTTTGTATTTTTTAAACAGAACTTATTACAAACAGGCCATGCAACGCCTTATTGGCAACTGGGCCATCAAACATAAACATAAAGATAATTCAGTAGCAATTCAGTAATGTATACCTCTAATAAAGATGATCATGGGACAAAGATTTTCTTTCAGCACCACTTGAATCACATTAATTAGGCTTGAATGTTTCCCTATAAATTATTTGTAGACCTGTAGGGACAAAGCTTGTACCCTCTGAAATAATATGCTTTATAGCATATATGTTGCCCTATAAAACCAATTTCAGATGTATTTGGATATGTATGCGCATAAGTAATAATGTTAAATGAGGGGAAAAAATAATTTGATGAAGATATCAAAAAAAAAAAACAAAAAAACCAACAAACTAGGAACCTCATTCAGCAAAGAAATTGAATATACCCAAATGTCAGTGTTTTAGGGGAGTTAGAGGAAAGGACTTTTTTTTTTAAAGGAAAAAATGAACTGATTTTGAAGGACTCAGATATTTGCCTGCTGCGGTCTAGAGTTCTTGCAGTATAAGTTTATTGACTCTTGTGCTGTTTTGAATTTGTATGAGGCCATTTATATCATCTATGAAATCTTATATATTACTGTGAAGCACATAATGTGGTTATGTAAAATGTGGTTTAGTTGCCAAGGAAAACAGAGAAGAAAAAAAACAAAAAACCTTGGTGTCTTTGGGAGATTTTAGTATGCACTGAGATTTAGAGGATTAATATGAAGCCAAATCCAACCTGAATGCTTTGGATTTGCCCTGAGGCCTAGAAAGAACTTTTTTTTTTTTATGTACTCTGCCTCCAACTGGAGATAGATGCTTGTAGAATATTGAGAAGCTATATTAAAAAAAAAAGTCATCAACCACAGTCTTGTTCTACTTCAGAAACACAGAATAGTTATTTTTACTGTCAATCTATAAAAACTTTGGTTTGTTCTTACCAGAAAGTAGAAGGCTTGATAGAGAGAAAAATATAATGTGAAATAATGTACTGCTTGATACGTTCTTTCCCATGGAAATGGATTCAGTTAGTCTTATAGTAAATGCTGTAGACTTTACTCAGTATGAAACTGTCCTCCCTTCAGGCTCTGTAAATTCATGTAAAGGGAAGTTTTAGAGATTTTGAAAAGGCAAACTGACGTAGAGAGATTAAGGATTATTCTGTGTCCCTTGCCTGAAAGAACTTTGCTGGAGTTGCAGGAAGGAAAGTGAATCTGTCTGGAGGTATTATATTATCTAGAGGCAAATTGGATGTTAACTGAGTCAAACTCTGCACAGCTGTAAGTCTTCTGCAGGAGAATTCAGGACAGCGTGTCAGTGCAGCAATGACTCTAAGAGACTGATTCTTTCACCCATATAAAGAGAACAGCAGCTTACCTGGGAGGCATAAGAAATGAGACCCTAAAATGAAAATCAAAACAATGGATTACCTAACTAATTTCCAATGCAAATAATTAAAATATTTTTCAGTATGGTGGAAGTCTTTGAGAAGGAAACCACCTACATGAACACTAATAATTACTAATACTGTTCATAAAAGTACAGCTTTTGTTTCTCAATGTAAATACGAAGAAAATATTTCATGAGAAGCAGGAGAGGATATTTTCCCTCCTTATATCAAGATAGAAGGTAAAACATCAATACTTATCACACAAAATGTAATGCTCAGGAGCTTATTGAAGTGAATGGAAATAACTATTTTTCTACTTTTATTAAATAAGCATATTGCATAATTTATAATACGGTTTTTTGATGTGCTGTTGTTAGCAGTGAGCCCCTCAAAGTTCGCCTCCCATTTGCTTTTAGAAACATAGAATATCAGGTTGCAAGGGACCCATAAGGATCATCAAGACCATCTTCCTGCTCCTCAAAGGACAGTATGAACATAAACCATATGACTAAGAGCATTGTCCAGATGCTCCTTGAACACTGACAGGCTTGCTGCTTCTTCAGAGTATGCCACAAAATGGTTTACAGCTTAAAGATCAGCAATGTTCTGGACAGTGCATACCACTACCCTTCAGAAATGCACCTTATGCAGCACTGGCAGGTTAAAACCCGTGGCAAGTCCTCATCCAAGTTTACTGGTGGTAAATACTCCATTGGGTTTGGCTGATGAACTCAGTTCTGTTGCTGGAAATAATAATGTTTTGTAATGCAATGTTATCAAACCAAAGTGGATTCATAATTACTTTGGAAAAGTCATCTTATGAGGGAACTCAATTAGTTGCAATGCCTTTTATTATCACAAGACACTAATTTTTTCCTGTGACAGAGAAGATGCTTAGGAAAATAGGACATGATAAATAATTTAGGGCCAAGTCAAAAGATGAATAATCTGTTTGCAAGTCATGTAATGACTATTTTGAAGTTATCATTAAGTTTCAGATTGTGAATTAAACAGATAAAGAAGGATGCCCTTTAAATGATTAATTATACCCAGTTTAGATGAGCAAGTATATGTACCAAATGATTTACCAAATTTCTAGTGCACTGAAGGTAGACTGAAAACTGACTCCACGGTCTTATTCACAAACATTGTACTGTAACACTAGACAAGATATGGGTCAATCTGATTGTCAGTTAAATAAAGACAAAACTCACTATACATAAAAGGTTGCAACTTTCTGTTTAGCACTTTGCAGGAGTAACAATACTGTACTCTGAATTATTTTGATTCTACTCTCAAAACCAAACATGTTAAAACTCATGCCGTTAACCAAGCCCACATTTTTTTATTGACATGCTAGCAGGGTTGATTATTAGAAATACTGAACTCTGTGCTCATCCGGAAAACCAACAGAAGGCAGAGTTATTCTCTGTTTCTGAAAGTAAGTTTTATTTAGATGATCTGTGTAATCATTTAAGGATCTGCTTTGACACTCAAATACAGACACTCAGGCTGTATCCACTATTGACTGCATCCTTCTCACATAAAAGGGAATTCACCCTGTATTCCAATGAACCTAGCCTGTATATCTATCTAAATGAAGACAGGGAAGCTCCCTTGTACATCTCAGATACCAGATGTATTCCTGATGCAACAACACCATTGCAATTTCCCCCTCCTCTCTTCTCAGCAGTCTCTTAGCTATATTATCCCTCACTGTTCTGCTCCAGGCACTCTACTATATTGTTTATGGCTGCAACAGCTCTCTTACTTGACACTAGTAAGCATCTTGTCTGGTTTATATATATATTTTCAATGCTTCTAAAAACTTGATGAAGGACAGATAGTAAAAGCGGCCAGACCACCAGTCACTGTAAACTGAATAGCTCTGTGGATTCTAGTGAATTAAAACCAAACTGTACTGATTCACAAAATATGGTTTTCATGCTGGAACACTGTGCTTTGAAATTCTGTTGTGGCTGCACAGACTCTCCATTTTCTGCATGTCTGTTTAAAAAGCAGACATTTCTGTTTGCTGTGCACATTCATTTCAATATGTATTTGAAGCCAGAAAGATCATCTGGATCCACAAAATGCCCACTCACAAATACTATTGGGGTGACCAGAGGTGGAACCTATAATTTAGCTGTCAGGTTTTGTTAATGGGTCCATAAAGTAAAAATTATAGGCTGACAGCATCCTCTGTCGGGAAACTTGCCACTGAGATATTCTAAGGTCTCTTAAATAAAAACTGTCTGAGTGAGAAAAGTGTTGTTAATATGATTGGGTGCTTTAGGGTAGCTAGATTTCTCATAGTTCCCAAATACTCTATACTGCTCTAGCCTGTCTCACAAGGAGATGTGTAGTTTCTTTTCTTTTCTTTTTCTCTTTTCTTTTTTTCTTTCTCTTTTCTTTTTTCTTTTTTTTTTCTTTTCTTTTCTTTTCTTTTCTTTTCTTTTCTTTTCTTTTCTTTTCTTTTCTTTTCTTTTCTTTTCTT